>JAQQZU010000036.1:22266250-22276554 GCA_030068025.1 Parauchenoglanis punctatus | reverse complement strand
GGGGTACACCCTGGGCAGGTCGCCAGTCCACCACCGGGCCAACACAGACAAACAACCACACACGCTCGCATTCACACTTATGGGCAATTTAGAGTAGCTAGTTGACCTAATCTGCATGTCTTTGGATTGTGGGAGGAAACTGGAGCACCTGGAGGAAACCCACGCATGCACGGGGAGAACATGCAAACTGGATCGAACCCAGGACCTTCTTGCTGTGAGGCGACAGTGCTAACCACTGCACCACCGTGCCGCCGCCCAATACATTTACTGTATATCATATAATCAATTAGAAAACCCCGGCCATACTGTTCAGTCAAATAGACCATGGTCCTGCCAATTACTGACTTTGCTAATTCTACTTAGCTGTTTTTTTTTAAGATATCTTATTAAAGATTTTAGAGGGTGTATACAATTTTGTGACTTATTTTGTGACTAGTCCAAGTAACTGAAAAATATGCATTATTATTTCTTAAGGAGCAGACAGTGGGCATCTAGGGAAAGAACAGCAATGGGATAAATAAAAGCTCTATTGAGAATGAATATTGAGCATTTCATTGATGTGAAGAAAGAAAAGTAGATACAGAAGCAGGAAGCAGTGACGCAGAGAAGCATGTCAGGAATGAGTGGAACAAGCAGCAGTCATCACTGTCCATTGAGTTTTCTGCAAATCAAGGTATGTGTATCAGTGCCTGCAGAGAGCAGAGAATGGATGAAAGTAATACATAGCATAAGAGGCATAACTGTATTAAATATATCACTTCAATGACAGCCACCCTGTTTATGTAGGTTGCTGAACTTACTAGCAATTGTATGGTGGTTTAGGGAAGTTTATATTTAATGTGTGTATAAGTTTATATATTATATTGGGACACTGATATGGTTATGTTTTGTTAGAAGAACGACTCCTTTCTTTGTGGACCATGAAGTTGAGGGTCACTGAGCTTGGGTTCAAATACTGAGGATTTCCCAAGGAAGATACTTAAGCTTGGAATTGCATTGAAAGTGTACATAAACATGGAAGAACAACACACAATAAAAGGGAACATAGTTGCAGCACAATTGCAATGGACTCAGAACGCTAGGCCAGGAAGAGCGTACCTTTGTATTACCTTCAGTGAGTTGTGCTAAAAGACAATCAGACTTTGCATAGTGCATAAAACAGACTGAATGATGGGTGTTATGTGTTTGTACAGATGTTTTATATCCACAGAACCTACTTAACTATCTAACTAACTAACTACCGTAAATGTTCTTGAAGAGCTGCAACCATGCAAGAGGTTTCAAAGATTGATATCACTGTGGGGACATTTGGTGATCTAAAAAGTAACACATCTTATAAACATTAGCTACGAAAAAAATCCAGATAAAATATTGTTTTTTTATTTAATATTGAAACCCACATACCTGGCCAGGTTAATTCGAGCCTTCTGACCTCCACTGAGAGTAGCTCCTCGGTCCCCAATCACAGTCAGATCTCCCTCAGGGAGTATCTCCATATCCTAAAACATATGCAAAGGAATGGCACTTACAACACTATATGCGGTTACAATCAACAGAAGTGAAAGGAACTCCGAGACCTTCACTGATAGATAACACACTCAGTAATAACAATAAAAGTACAGACACTTGTCACAGAGTGACCATACCTTCTTAAGAGCACAGGCCTTCAGAACTTTTTCATATCTTTGTGGCTCTAGTTCCTTTCCAAACAGGATGTTGCTTCGGATGGTACCTGGATACACCCAGGGCTGCTGGGTTGCATACGTCAGATTCCCAGTGACCTTCACGACTCCTTTGTCCTGTGGCAGCTCTCCCAGAATTGTGCTGAGCAGAGAAGACTAAGAGAGAAAAATACAGAAAAGGTAATGCAAATGTAACATTAGACAAGCAAAAGGCAAAGAAAGATGATTTAGTTACAGACCTTTCCAGAGCCCACAGGGCCAATAACAGCAAGAAGCTGGCCCGTCTTCACACTCAAGGATATGTTTTGCAGTGTTGGAACATCCAGACTCTACATAAGGGGCGAGGCATTAGTTTCTGACCAGGTAGGGGTGTGTAGTTATATATATATACACAAGTTGAGTGTGATTCACCTTCTCCCAGTAGCAAACCAGATCCTGGATCTCCACAGACACTTCCTTCTTCTCCTCTTGAGGAACTGACACATTGTGTTTAACCAACTCCTCCAGCAAAAGAAATTTCTAAAACCCAGATTATTAAAAGTGTGAGCAGGCAACCAAGTAGCATCAATGTCACCAAGTGTTAATGTGGTGACTGATAATTTAGACGGAGTGGCAATGTAAATGAGAAATAATCTTTCTTCGGTTCTTATGTAATCTGCTGAAAAAAAAGAGCTAACATACCTCTGCCCACTGAATAATTGCCCTAGCTTCCAGCCCTGCACCAAACAATCGTTGAATCATAACGGCCCTCAGACCGTGCTTAGTAAAATCTGTGCTGTTGAACTCTTCATCTTATATGGCATTTATATTTCATGTCAAAAGTTACTTTCATGAAAAATAATGGCTTCAATGTAATGTACTATTATTAGTTCATCTATTAATAACTAATAACTGATGACTAATAACTGTAATAAACTAGAACTGGAATTTTAGGTAGTGAACTCAGACAAGTGGAATAAAGCAATATATGAAATGTCTGAGTGCTGTTATACTAAATATTTGCACTTTTGGACCACTGCTTTTTCAAATGAATTAGACCAGAACTAACTTTTGTATGATGGAAATGAATTAAGGAAAATTTCATTAGTGGTACTGTACAACACTTGAGCAGGAAAAACCTGTCCTGGTACTATGCTGATGTTGGGTACTGATCTATGGTTGACCCAGTAATACTGCACTATCCGTGTTATCATGCCAAATATGCTGACATTGTGCACAGGAGCTCAGCAACTACAAATCTACACTACCGAAGTTAAACAGACAAACATATTCAACAGAATACATTCATTTCATTTCAGCTCCAAATGATTTGAGATTAAATATTACTGACTAAAATATTTTATCACGTTTTATATGGCATTTAAGCCAAATGCCAACTGTTGCAGTGTTCTGGTAATCATAGTCTGCCGAAACACAATTTACCCTGGGTTTAATCAAATATTTGTCAATATACTAGTGTGCTTAATCATACATTAATATTGCTGTATTCTGGTTGGCAAAATATGTGCAGAAGAGGTAAGAAGGAGAGTAAAATTTTATATCTAACTAACACTGGTCAGAAACATATTGGGCAGAGTCTATACTGGGTCTCCCAAACTTCTTAGGAACTGTACCTTGATCCTACGGATGCTGATGCTGGCCTCAGACACTTTCTCAATGGCAGCCGGGAAGAAGAGTGTGGCGGTGAGGCGGATGGCACTGTACAGCGACACGGCCATAAACACACGGCTGGCTGTGATGGTGTTTCCAACCAACACGTACACACAGAATGTCACAAATTCAATGACCTTGCTTGCGGCAAAGAAGGTGGCCATGTTCAGACCACGCAGGTAGGAGCTGTGCATGATTTTAGAAATCTCTTTCCTGTAAGAAGGATGGAGCGTCAAAAAGGCATGACGCACAAAGTATTTTCTGCATAATGTCAGTCAACATCAAACTCATAATAATATCAGTAAAAATGCTTTTAAAGTGTATTCATTGTGCATTCTCAACTTTTAGAGCCTATACAATGCCAACATCTGAAATCCAAACTTCAAAAGGACCACACGTACAAGTTAGGAAATAATGCTTGCTTTCCCAATAAAAACAGAGGTCTAAAATTTTCAGGCTGAGAAATCACAGTACAGCCACAGAAGGCCAGAAGCGTCAATGTTAAGATTTAGATTAAGGCTTGTTTAAAATATTCTCAGCCCAGCAGCATGCAAAGGCTAGAGAGATGTTGCTGTCTTCTGAATATATGCCTGTGGATCTGCTTGTACAGTGAAGTCAGAGAGCAAACATCATGAACAGAATTTACACCTCAGCAGCTCAGCAGTATTACTACTGCAACACTACTGCTCAAAATTGTCACACTTTGGCTGGCATGACCATGGTCTAAATGCAGGCTGCTTGCTATGCTCGATATAAGTCACACTCACATCTAAAAATGAGCCATGAGTTCTGCAATGGCATAACCAGAAAGGAATTCTGGTGGGATTAGATAATATACAAAATAAAATCATGACTGTTTTCCTGAACTGTACAATTAAATTGGTGTGACATACTCGTGTATTTCAGAGGGATGTCAGACAGCAGTAGGAGAAGTGATCATTTGCTATTTATTCTTTTAAGGCAACAACAATCTCTGCATTTTAAAAATGTTTCCATTAAATTCCTTCATGACAGTTCCACTAAAAGAAATAATGTTAATAATAGGGCAAAATGCCACCTTATTAATTCTAGTCTTCATTTTTGCAGCACACGCCAGCAGAATATTCATCAGCTCTCATCTCAATATCTCTGTGCTTATAGTATAGCTATCTGGCCTGAATATACTGAATTCAGATATTACTGAATTCTTGTTTGTACAAAAAAAGAACAGTGTTCAAAGAAATCATTGAAAGCCCAATATTGCCATGACATTCATGCCTGTGTGTACACGCCCACGTGCACGCACGCACGCACGCACGCACCCACCCACACCCACACCCACACCCAGGCACGAACGCACACGCACGCAAACACCATGTTTCCAAAAAAGTTAGGATGCCGTGTAGATGTGTAAAATGTAAATAAAAACAAAATGTGATGATTGCAAATCATGTAAACCTATATTAAATTGAAAATATATGCTCATTTTGAATTTTATGCCAGCAATACATTTAAAAAATGGGATGGGGCATGTTTACCACAGTGTTAACTACACTCTCAACACTGTTTTGAAAATGTTTGGGAACTGAGAAGACCAGTTAATGGTGCCTTTCCAGACTTTCAATATACCCATGCCATGTGCACTAATGCACTCCCGTACCATCATAGATGCTGGCTTTTAAACTATGTGCTGATAAGCTGAATGGTCCCTCTCCTCTTTATCCCGGAGGACTCAGCATACATGATTTCCAAAAAAGAATTTCAAATTTTGATTCGTCAGACTACAGGACAATTTTCCACATTTCCAGTTTGCCTCAGTCCATCTTAAATGAGCTTGGGCCCAGAGAAGGCAGCAGTGTTTCTGGATCAGGTTTATATATGGTTTCTTCTTTGCATGGGAGTGTTTTAACCTGCGTTTGCGGATGCAGTGGCAAACTGCATAAGCCCATGCAGTGATATCCACTACAGAATCTTGTCTATTATTAATGCAGTGCTGCCTGAGGGCCTAAGGATCACAGCCATCCAAAATTGGCTTTTGGCCTTGTCCCTTGCATACAAAGATTTCTCTGGATTTTCAGAACCTTTTACTGATATTATGTACTGTCTATGATGAAATCCCCAAATTCTTTGCGATTTTACATTGAGGAATGTTATTCTTAAATTGTTGTACTATTTGCCCACACAGCCTTTCACAGAGTGGTGAACCCCTCACCATCTTTACTGCTGAGAGACTTTGCCTTTCTGGGATGCTCTTTTATACCTAATATGTAACTGACCTGTTGCCAATTAACCTAATTAGTTGTGAGATGTTCCACCACATGTTTTTTTCTATAGCATTACACAATTGTTCCAGTCTTTTGTTGTCCCTGTCCCAGCTTGTTTGAAATGTGTTGTGGTATCATAAAACAATACAATTTCTCAGTGTCTTTGTTCTATTCACAATTTAATACAGGTTTACATTATCTGAAAATCATTGCATTCTGTTTTTAATTTACATTTTACATGGTGTCCCAGCTTTTTTGGAAACGGGGTTCGACATCCTTGGCATAGACACACTGTGCTTCACTTTAGATAAAACATAAAACCCTTTGTAGCTTACTTTCTGAAGTCATTGATCAATGCTGTAAATGGCTTTTCCCATGCATACATCTTAATAATTCGTATCCCAGACACCACCTCATTCATTGTGCGTATTCTGCTGTCAGTTAGGACTGCTGTCTTACTCCTGAAAAAAAGAGAGACAAAGACAGGAGGGGGATAATAATGATGATCTGTTTTAAGTAAGCCTGAAGGTTTAACCAGCTGTATCATTTCTGTGATAAACATTTTTCTTTTATCTGAGTTCAGAACCCTACTCCATTAAAGATTTACACAACTGTGATTAAATTGACCGGACATCCAAAATGTGGGCCAAAAGGTTCATTTGTATTCTTATTTGTAAGTCTCATGAATTAAAAGAAAATCTCATTTTAACCTTCTAAAAAACTCATGTGTCCTACTTATGCTCCAAAGTGTCTGTAAAATAATGCAAAATAAAATTAACTAAAGTAAATCTAGACTGGCTTCAAATCATGTAATTTGCTATGAGGTTATCAAGTTTAAATAGCTTGTCTATTTTAGTTACACACAAATTAAATAAAAACTTTTGTGAAGCTCAGTTTCATATTAATCTATCACTCTATATGGTCAGTCTATATGATCTCATTGAAGGGTTCCCAGCTGACCATCTCAGATTTGCTTCATACCTACAAAAAATTAGTGGCATTAGTCCCGATAAACAGTGTGCAAAATTTCACCCATGTATCTTTGTTAGTTTATGAGATATAGGGGCTTGAATATGTGGGGCATGGCTTGGATTTTACTGTAAAACAAGTGCTATAGAAAAACTATAAATTTTCATAAGCCTAAACATCTAAACTATTTAAGCTAGATGCAAGAAAATGTCAGGAATTGTCCCACAACTGCATATTTACCATTTTATATATTTAAAAAATTGTTTTATGCTTTTGGCCCTCTGTATCTCCACATTTAAACATGTCAGAGCTTTCAAATTCTGGTATTTATTTATATTATAGTACTCCTTTGGTAAGTGTTTGTCTAAATGAAATCAAACTTTCAGGGTTATGATGTGCTAAAAATGAAAAAAAAAAAAAATGATGCCCATATTTCAAATGCACACTGATCATGTATGACAAGGTCTACCATAGAAAATGGATTCATAGATTAGCAAATACACAAAATATAACCTTAGTATCTTTATCCAAACTATATTTATTTATGATTTCAGGTGGACTTACCCTGGCATTAATAAAAGGAATATTAAATATGAAAAAAAACAAAGCAGGCCAACACAAATTCATAAATTAAGACAAATAAGACCAGTCATTTCATTGACTGCTGCTGTATAAAACGAGGACAGACTCAATCAGTGTGTAAGTCAGGTCCATTTGCCAAAATATATCTTAAAGCTGTGCAACACTTTATTAGAGCCAGCAATAAGTGCCTAATAATATGACTGATAGCATGTCTCATGTAATGTGCCATATACTTGTGCTGCATGTCAAATTGGAAATCATAAAATGAAGAAAATATCAGCATTTGCCAAACTGTTGTAAATCCAACAGTTTGGTTTATGCAAAAATTTACACACAACTATAAATAATGAATGAGGTCCACTGCCCATTAATCATTATATTTAAAGCCGCCTATACCTCTACCCCACTGAATCACAGTAATTCTTTTAAAGAAAATACAACTACAGTTGTTATATGTTATTGTAACATAATGCTCTGCCAGACATTTACTGCAGAATATCTTCAGTTCCTGCTTGTTACTGCATTTTGCCTTCAGTTTTGCCTACAGCAAATAAAATGTGTTCTCAATTGGATTCATGTGAGGTGAGTGACTTGGCCATTGCAGAATAAGCCACATCTTTGTCTTAAAAAAAGTCTTAGGTTGCTTCAATGTATGATTTGGGTCACTGTCCTTCTGCAACAGTGAAGAACTGTCCAATGCATTTTAAAGTATTTGGCAGATGATATAGCAATATACACATCAGAATTCATCCTGGTAAAATAATAACTTTTTAATGTCCAATTATATATGGACCTGACTTTACACAAAGTTAAATCAAAGAATTGTTGGAAAGTAGGTCTGTAAAGCTACCAGTTCTCAAGTTGTACAACAGCATATAGTTTTATCTGCATATACATACGTCCCATGCTAACTCAATGGGAGAAAGATCTGGAGACTGAGGAGGCCAAGACATAATTCTCAAAACTTCTTGCTTTTCTTAGGACTTAATATAATGTTGGCACTATTTTGAAGAATGATCGGGATCATTATCCTCTCGAAGAATGAAATTTTGTCCAATGATACATAAAACAGAAGGAATTGTGTGATGTTGAAGAACTGAGTGACACTCTTCTTTTTCATGATCCCTTAAATTTGGGCTAAGTCTCCAGATCTCCCTCCTCCAAAACACTCCCATACCGTCACCAATCCACCTCCATGTTTCATTGTAGGAACAACACATTCTGTGCTTGCCCTCATCCCCCATCCACCACCTGGCAAACAACAATTCTGACTTATCAGTTGTGATGCAGTACAACAGAAGATTGAACCAAGGCGCAGACAGTGCATTAAACCTCTCACAAACTGATCTGGGACGAGGCAGACAGGTGGCCATTGTTTGGTTAAGTAAGACACAATCAAGAGAGGCCAAGACCCAATCAAGTTCTGACATTAGTAAATAGAATTCCAACACAAAGGGAATGTCAATGCACTAAACACAGACCTGATGTGTCTTCTTAAAAACCAATAGTTTACATTTGTTTTACGTATTTCTAATGTTTTCTTGTAATAAAAGTTTGACAAAGCAATGCATTGTTTATTTATTTATTTATTTTAATCCAATGGTGGGCCCAATCTTCTAGCCTGTAGTGTACATATTAAGTAATAACAGTAATTGGCTTTCCTATTACAGTCTTTAAGCCAGGATACATTGGCACTCAGTTGGTTAACTCTGTGGCAGTATGCATTTCCACCATCACTGTTATGAATGATACTGCACATTCATTCAATTGAGAATGAAGACTATGCAGCTAGTGTTGCTGATACCCAAATTCTGGCTACACATATAGTGATATACATATATAGTGACTGGCTACACCTTAGCTACACTTTACAGCTCAGCTCAGCTACACCTTAGCTACACTGGCTACACTTAGCCTATGCCCCCTTAGTCACACATATAGTGACTGGCTACACATATAGTGGGCACTGTACTACAGTATGGTTCCATCTTTTGTTTACGTTACTGATAGGGACCCAGTGCCCACTATCCAACAGACCAGACCTAATGTTCCAGATGAAGAGGTTACTGTGGTACAGAAGACCACACTGGGTATAGGCCCTGAAACTGATCCCAGCAAATGGTCAAACACACCGTCGTACGTGTGGGAGCCCAATCAATAATCTGGTTTTATGTAGGGAAGTAAGAAGTTTTTTCATGGTGTGAAACAATAGGAATAAACAATGTTTTGGAATTGATTAACAGCACCACTTTCTAGGTTTACTCTAAAATAACATGTGGCAGTACTGGCAGGAGGCACACAAGAGACAATGTTTTGCTAGGAGCACATACATTGATAAAAAATTTCATTAAAGGTGTGGAACCCTCATGCAAAGGAGTTAAACCAGTGGCTGTCACTTATGACCGCTTTTTAACTGCCCATCATTACTACAAGGAAATTTAAAGAAATGCAAGTCAAAGAAATGCAGGTCAGTCAGCCTGCAGTGTCTTTGTTGAGGACCAGAATTCAAACATGTCTATCTGTGGCCAAGCCCGTCATTCCTACCAACAAATATAGCAACATATCTGATGAGAATGTGCTCAGGTCAGCCCTGTGTCCAGTGAGGGTTCTCAAGCTTATGTGGAAGGGACTGTCAGTTGGTAACTCACCGTGAGGTGGCTCCACTGTCTAAAATAGATTAGCCCATTGGGGAAGGAAAGATGGCACCAAGAGGAGTGTCACTTACAGACACTGGTGAAGGAGTGACATGGATTTTACTTCACCTTTGAACTTCGCCAGATTTTACTGACTGAAAGTTGCTTCATCGCAACTCATTTGCTTTGTGGTAAGCTTGAGTGAGCCTCACCCTCAGCAGAATACAGAATTAACCATGAATGATTCTTATTCTTACTTGAGTAAAATATCAGCACCTTGGGTGAGTCTCACCTGCAACAGAGAGCAGTATCAGGATGTGGAGTGATTCTTATCCTCAATACAGAACAGTATTAGCGCCAGTATGATTTTCATCATCAATATCTTGGGTAATGTGCATCCTCAATAAGAACCAGTATTAAACCTCCAAGTACACAATATTGCCAAAATTTGTAGACACTTGACCATTGCACATCTATCTATCTATCTATCCATCTATCTCTATATCTATCTATCTATCTATCTATCTATCTATCTATCTATCTAT
>JAQQZU010000036.1:22252670-22266150 GCA_030068025.1 Parauchenoglanis punctatus | reverse complement strand
GCTGCAGAAACATCTCAAGGATAATCAGTGGAAACAGGATGCACCTGAGCTCAATTTTGAGCTTCATGGCAAAGGCTCTGAATACTTACGTACATGTGCTTTCTCAGTTTTTTTATTTTTAATAAATTTGCAAAAATCTCAAGAAAACGTTTTTTCACATCATCATTATGGGGTGTTGTGTGTAGAATTCTGAGGAAAAAAATGAATGTAATCCATTTTGGAAAAAGGCTGTAACATAAAATGTGGAAAAAGGAATGCGCTGTGAATACTTTCCGGATGCAATTTATATATATATGCCAAATGAGAATTAGTTAGGTCAGGCGCTGTTGACTGGTGAGGAGGACTGGGTTGCAGTCAGCGTTCCAGTTCATGCCAAAAGGAGGTCAATGGGGTTGAGGTTAGGGCTCTGTGCAGGCCACTTGAGTACTTATACAGCAACCTTGGTAAACCAAGGTTTTCAGTGACCTTCAATGACCAATAAAACGAAGGTTCTTCAATGACCTCACTTTGTACAAAGGGGCATTGTCATTCTGGAACATATTTAGCCTATGCCCCCTTAGTTCCACTGAAGTGAAACTGAACTACTAGATGCATGCAAGGTCATCCTTTACAAGTGTGTGCTTCCAACTTTGTGGCAACAGTTTGGGGCCCACATTTTGATGTGATGTTCAGGTGTCCAAAAACATTTTGCCATGTATTTGTACTACATACAGAGCCTCCACAAGCACTGAAGTAAACCACTTTGTCAGTCTGGAAGAAATGTGAGTAGAAATGGAAGGTTACATACAGTTCCCTCTGAAAGTATTGGACTGGCAGGGCCAATTTTATTGTTTTGATGTACACTGAAGACATTTTTATTTGAGATTAAAAGATGATTATGAGAAGTTGGATCAGAATATCAGCTTTCACATATTTATCAAGTAATCAAAAAATACTGGAACATGTGACTGACCGGTGTTTCTTGTTGCCCAGGTGTGCCCTGTTAGAGCATTTAAAAAATGAACAGCTCTGAATGTCTACTCTTGGTTTGAATCCTGGGTTTCACCTGTGAAGACTACATTTATTGTTATGTTGATGATATTTGTTGGTTCAGGATGAACAAACAGTGATTAACAAGAGAGCTATCTATGGGAGAAAACAAGCCATTTTGTATCTGAGAAAAGAGGGAAAATGCAACCAAATATTAAGTATTGTTTACTTTAAGAGTGTGTTCCAATACTTTAGAGCTAACATAAAAATTAGATGCCACCACATATAGATAAATGCATCAGGAAATATCAGGAAATGATAGATGGAATTCTGATGCAATGTCTCATTCATCTTTTGATCTCAAATCTAAAGGTCATCAGTGTATAGCAAAAACAATAAAATCTGGCTTTACCATTCTAATACTTTCGAATGGCACTATACCTAACCGAATGAACCAGTTGGCCTGGAAGTTCTTTATTCAGTTGTAAAACAACAATTACATACATACTTCCAGTCTTTCCTATATTAAAACTATAACAAATATTTGGTGGTTATGTCTTGTTTTCTCATTTAGAAATTTGCCAAATCCTCACATGTGGAATAGAAAGTGTTTACAAACCTGAATTTAGAGAAAAGTTTTCCAAACAGGGATTGCAATGGCAGCAGAAAAATGAGCACTGCCATACCCGCCAAGCAGGAAGGTCCAATCTCCTGCCACAGAAGGCCAACAACAGCTGCAGCTTGTAGCGGCCCCACCCACAGGAAGTGTAAGTAAATTGTCACCTGAAGAAAGAAGTGCTAGACCTTAGTCACGAAAATATACACTCGGGGGAAAAATTAAGTACACACTTCCACAATCATTAAAAGAGTAATTAGCAATCAGGTGTTCCTAATGAAATGCATAATATTAGTTAAACATCAAGAAGTCTAGTTAAACACTAGAGTGTTCCGCAGCACTAAGGTGCGTGTCTACATTTTTCTGGGGGAGTGATTTTTGCCGGTTCTTCTTGGCAGATTTCCAGATTCTTCTCAGGACTCAGATCTGTCGAGATAGTGCTTGGGTGGTAGGATGAAGAAAAAAAAATAAGTTTGCAATAAAAGTTCTGACAGAAAGACTATGTGTATATCATTTGTTATTCAGACAAATCTGATGAATTCCAGGGCAGTTGAATATGTTTGCAAGCCATAATATATTAATTAACATTAAGAGACCACTACAAAATTATCGATTAAGTATGAATTTGAGGAGCATGAACATTTGTTTTATTCCATAAAGTACTGACATTTTTCCCAAAATCCACATAAAAATATTGTCACTTAGAGCATTTAATAGCACAAAATGATAACTGGCCAAAATAACAAAAAAAGATTAGTGTTTTCAGATCTTGAATAATGCATAGAAATCAAGATTATACTCAATTTTAAACATCACAGCAGTGGCATGCTCTCCACCAGTTTACTTTGGTCTTGAGTGACTTTATGCCACTCCTGGTACAAAAAAATTCAATCAGCTCAGCTTTATTTGATGGCTTCCAACCATCCATCTTCCTCTTGGTCACATTCCAGATGTTTTCAATGGGGTTTAGGTCTGGAGATTGGGCTAGCCATAACAGAGCCTTAATCTTGTGGTCCTCTATCCACACATTGGCTGACCTGACTGTGTGGCATGGAACATTGTCCTGCTGGAAAACCCAATCCTCAGAGTTAGGGAACATTGTCAGAGCAGAAAGAAGCAAGATGGAGATTTCCGGATCTCCATTTAACTATTAAACAACCAGGTGATGGGAAAAGCTGAAAATTGGGCTAATGAGAGAAGATGACCTCACTCCTCTATGGTCCAATATTTATCGTCTTTATCAAACCTCAGCCTAGCTCTTCTTTGCGTTTCATTGATGAAGGGCTTTTTTCTAGTTTTGTTTAACTTCAACCCTGCCTGGAGGAGCCTGATTCAAACCACCTTTGCTGTGCACTTAACCCCAGCTTCCAATTGCCATTATTTTGTAAGTCGCTTGATGTCATCCTACGGTTGTTGAATGACATTCGTAGGAGTTAATGATCATCCCAATCAGTGGAGAGTCATTTTCACCCTCTACCAGTAGGTGACTTTGTTGCCCCCATCGTCTGTGGCTTGACTTGGAAGCAACCTCACGCTCACTGCATCCCTCTGCCAGTAAAGGCAGAATGAATATATATATATATAATATTCCTTCTCTCACTTGCACTACTTCGGAGGGGTGGTATGTGTCTTCCTCAACCTCGGGTCCTCTACCACATGCCTGGGAGTTTGATAGTCCTGCGCATTATCTAAGCTGTTCCTAGAACTGCACATTTCTGAACAGAGACCTCAGTTGTTGTACCTGGGATCTGCTGGAGCCACTCTCCAAGTTTTGGGAGTCACAGCCCCTAATGCTCCTATTACCAATGGAACCACTTTGGGCTTCACCTTCCGCATATGTTCCAGTTGCTCCTTTAGGCCTTGGTCTTCTCGATCTTCTCATGTTCCTTCTTCCTGATGTTACTGTCAGCTGGGATTGCCACATCTATCTCTACTGCTGTTTTTTGCTCCTTATCAACCACCACTATGTCTGGTTGGTTGGCCAGCTTCTGCTTATCTATCTGAAACTTGAAATCCCACAGGAACTAAGCTCGGTTATTCTCAACCACTTTTGGTGGTGTCTCCCATAGGGACTTGGGAACTTCTAGCACATATATAATGCAGATGTTTCTGTCCACCATCCCTGCCACTTATACTTTTCAGTATATGGTGTTCCAGCTTGCATCTTGCACCCAGCTATTATGTGCTGGACAGTCTCAGGGCATCTTTGCACTGCCTGCACCTTGGGTCCTCCCTACTGTGGCAGACTCCTGCCTATACAGATCTGATGCTTAGGGCCTGTTCTTGTGCTGCCATGATCAGAGCCTCTGTGCTGTCCTTCAGGCCTTTTTTCTGCTTTTTCTAGCCACTGGTAGGATTTCCTGATATCAGCCACTTCCTCTATGTGCAGTGGTAAATCCCATGGTCTTCCTTTCTAATACTTTCTCTTCCTCCTCGCCATCCTCTGTCTTCTGCTGCCTGAGGCACTCTCATCAGTTTGTCCTGGGGGTGGGGCATCTTCTTGATGTATTCGGATGTTCCTTGTTTCATTCTGGATAGTGGCTCTTACACTCACTAATTTTCACCCTTCTTCTGTATACTCAGTGACAAAAAAAAGTTAAGCACCCAGAAGGAATGATACGATTTGGATATAATTTGTTAAACATGCAGAACAGCGGTGGATATGTAAATGATTTAATTTGCAAGGAGCTGGCACATCTAGTCACCAGATACAAAGGATGCCTTGTAGATGCATTAGACAGCATTCCCAGCACTTGAGAGTTTGATAGGGGTTGCATTGTGGGTTTGCATGAGGCCAGGTGATCGTATTGTGCACTTGCCCGACATGTGGGGCATACCAATGGGCACGTGTGGGCACCCACACACGTCCTGAAGGTTCCGGTCGCCCAAGACAAACCACACCAAGGGAGGATCATCATATTGTGTGCCAAGCATCTGCGCCTGCTATCCTGACACAGGCATTGGACTCCCTACAACACCCCATGTCATCCCGCACTGTGTCTCAACAACTGGCATCAGCCGGACTACAAGTTCACCATAGTTAACACAAGCGATGAGACGGCTGCATTTGGAGTGGTGCCATATCCTGGAAGCATGGACTGATGACAAGTGGCATCGTACCATGTTCAGTGATGAATCTCAGTTCTACATTACCACGGATGCCCGTCGTGTGCGTGGATGGCACCACAAAGGTGGAGAACCAATCCTGCCAATGTTGTGGAGAAACACACCAGCGTTACTCCTGGCATCATAATGTGGGGAGCCATAGGGCAAGAATTTAGGTCATCTTTATTAGTGATGTGGGGGACCCTGATGACACAGCACTATGTCAGTGACATCCTGCGTCCGTATGTCTCAACCCTCCTGAGACAGCGCCCTAGTACAGTCTTTCAAGACAATGCCCTACCAGCAGTGTGCCCATACTGCCATCTCTGTTGTCCATTTGATCTGATATTGTAGTCATTGCGATAGTCACATGACCTTTCATCACTTTGATTTAATTTCCACCGCTTAACTATTTTTTATTATTGTGTGTGTCTGTGTGTGTGTTAAAAGGAGCTTCAGCATTTGCTAATTAAGGTGACACTAAAATTGTCAAGATAGGGCAAAAATCCTGTAACAAGTTCTCAAAAGTTTTTTTCCATCTTAAATTAACCATAAATTTGAGAAGGCAGAGCTAAATCATCCAAAAGGCCAAATTTTAAGGGATTAGGAAACAAATTGGGGGGGGAATTAATTGTACAAGAGATGGTTGTTTTTTAGTGCAAAAACATGAATTGCACCCCCAAAAAAAGCCAAGTTAAGTGAGGCTACATCAGTTACTAGTAGGTCCCTAGAGAGATAAAATTTTCAAATTTTATGACAATACCTTTATATTTACCCTGTCAAAAAACATGGCTAGCATTGGCCAATTAGATTTCAGCAGGCATTTAAGTAATCAAGTAATCATCAAATAGCCACTTATGGATTAGCATGGAGATGCAGTATACCTAATTTCACCCTGATTGGACTTATAGTTCCTGAGAAACAGTTATCTAAATTTAGACCAACCCTACATTTTGCAGATTATCTCTCAATCTTGCCCTGAACATGCATTTCACATTTTGTGTGAATCAGTGCAACCAGGCATGAGTTTACAGCCGTTTAAATAAATTAATGTTCTGTCTCTATATAACTGACTGGCAGAGCAGCCAGACCATTTACAAATCCCAACATCTTTTGAGAATAATTGAAGGGCACACAGAGGAGCAAGAGGGAGTACCATCAGCTGATGAAGATTCATGTCAGTAGCACCTATGGTTTGTTCTGCAAGAGCAGTTTTGAAGAAAAAAAAGAACAAGAAGAAGAATCCTAGTGAAAATAAGAGGATTCCAAGCATTAGTACCCACACACCAAGCAGCACAATTTAGATCAGTTTTGATTCAAAGGGTGCTTCTAGAGTGGCTAGGGAAAGAAAGTTGGCAATAAATATCAAATTATAACAATAAAGAGATGTCAGTTTTGTAAGTTACATACCTCATCAAATTTCTGGACATCATTAGACAAAAGGTTGACAGTCTGTCCTGTGGTGGTCTTTCCCATAGCGACACTATTAAGGCACAATGCCTGAGAGAAAACATTTTTGAAAGACTCCATTACAGAATCACTTTTAACATATAAACAAGATAATAAGATGACCAATCATTTGGAACAGAAAGTATTAGTGTCTTTTGCTGTGATGATGTGAATCAAGTGTCCAGTAGAAAAACAGACCTTTTTGTAAATCATGTGGCACATAGCGATGCGAAATCTCATGCCTGCTCTCTGGACATGAAAGAAATAAATGTGGTGCATTGATAAAAGGCCCAGCGTGCAGAGAGACACGCCAGCAGCATAGCTACAGGCCTCATACAGTGCATCCATATTATTGGGATCATAGTTCTCAAAATATCGAATAAGCTTGCCCAGAAACAATGGTTGGACCAACTTAATAAATTCCTGTAAAGAAAGAGACAGAAGAGGTAAACAGAACAATAGCATTTTTAACCCATTATTCATGATTTGTAGTACCTGATAACATTTGGTCAATTAAATAGCATCAGAATGTCAGAGGCTCAGAACGACTGGCAACGGAATATACAGTCGGGTCCATAAACATTACATTGACAGTTATTGTTATTTTACCTCTCTACCACAGTATATTGGAGTTTAAATAAATTTTTTTATTTCAGAGTATTTACATCCAAATCGGGTAAATGGTACAGCTGTTTTATGGCTAGGTGTATGGCATTCCTTGATCATTTCACTTACAGTGAATATAAGAAAATAGTCTAAACACCCCTGTTAAAATTGCAGGCTTTTGTGATGTGAACAATGAAACAAAGATAAATCTCTTTTCAACTTTAATGTGATGAACCTTATATTGCCAAAAAAATGTAGACACCTGATCAATCACACCTATATTGTGCTTGCTGAACATCCCATTACAGATTTAGTCCCCCATTTGCTGTTTTTGGCTTTCTACTAAATTTTTAAGTGTGGATCATATTTTTTTGAAGCCATTGTTTACATTGTTGATTTTTGCTTTGGGTCATTATCATGATGGAAGGTGAAATATTTCTTCAGGTTTTGTGTCAAAAGTATGTTGAGCTATCTATGATCTCTGTCATCTTGACTAAAGCCCCAGTTGCAACTGAAGAGAAGCAGCTCCACAGTATGATGTGGCCACCACCATGCTGGAAAGTGGGTATAGTGTTGTTTGGGGGGTGGATATCCTGTTCTTGGTAAGATCACTGTAGTTACATTTTCTTTACTTAATGATGATAGCCTTCACAGTGTTCCAAGGTACATGTAAAGTATTGGAAATTCTTTTGACCCCCCACCTAATCCATACCTTTTGATGCTGAGATACCATAGATACAACCATAACCCCTTTTTTGGGGTTAATCAGAATCACTTCATGGTTGGCAGGTCTATGATTTACTTATATGAATTACTGTTAAACACGAGTTTGTATGTGTAAATTCTGAACATAGTCACATGCCCTATTCTAAGAGTGTGCACTCGAGTGGAAGCAGGTCAAGTTTTGACTTTAATTTTGTTGTTTGCTATATCCTATTGAAGGTGGGAAAAGGTCTGACATGATCGGTGTTGTAAATCTTTCTTGATGGCCATCAAAATACTGCAGCCTCATCAAAAATAAGATGACTGGAGAACCAGGAGTCCAAGGGCCAGGGTACAATGAAAAAGATGGTTTATTGCGTGCATAAAAACATCCTGGGCGTTCTATAGTCGTCACAAATGTTTCAGCAAGCTTTTATACTGATGTGTGAGTGCAAAAGGATATACTCTAAACCATAAAGATAATGCTCAAGGCTAAGATAATAGAAAAACTTGAGCAAGAATATATCATGACCCAAGGAACAGACATGTGCAAATCATGTATGAACAAAGACAGTTACAGAAATCAAATTCAAATGATCTTAAAATGAAGAATTTATGTATCCATTAACAAATAACCATGGAAAAATAGAGAATTATCCAACATGTCTTAGTTTAATTTTTACAATTGATATAAAAAGTCTACACATGCCTGTAAAACCTTTTTGCAGGTTTTGTGTAGTAAATGAATGACAAATTATGTCAAATCGTTTTCCACCTTTGATGTGAAATTGCAAAGTGTACAAATAAAGTGAAAAACAATCAGAAACTTCTTTTAGGGAAAAAAAAAAGAAAAATAAACATATAATTCCTTAGTTACGCATTCCCAAACTAATACTTTGTTGACACACCTTTTGATTTTTATACACCACTTAATCTTTTGGGGGAAACGTCTATCAGCAATTTTTTTATATATATTAAATAGTATAAAAGAATAATTGTATTTAATATATTAAATATCTAGCAATATTTTCCCACTCTTTCTTCCAAAAACATTCTAGATTTGTGAAACTGTGAGGGCATTTACTGTGCACTGCCCACCGATTTCTAGCTGAATTCAGGTCTGGGCTCTGGCTAAGCCATTCAAAATATATCGATCTTCTTTTGGTCAAAATATTCCTTTGTTGATTTGGATGTATGCTTTGGGTCATTGTTGTGCTGAAAGGTGAAATTCCTTTTATCTTCAGCTTACTAGCAGACACCTGGATGTCTACATTAGTATTTGTAGCCATTCTTGATTCCCTCCACCTTGACAAAGCCCCAGCTCTTGCTGAAGAAAAGCAGCTCTAAAACATGATGCTGCCACCACCATGCTTCATGATGTATGGTCGTCTTGTAGTGACGTGCTTTTTTTTGGGGGTCAAACAGAACTTTTGGATTTATGGAATTATTAAAACTTTTGGAATTAGTTCATCAGACCAGAACACATTTTCCCACAAGGTTTCTGGTGATTTAGTTGTGCTTGGATGTTTTTTGTGACTTCCATCTAGCCAGCCCAGCCCATAGACTAAACATGTGAAGAATACAAGAGATTGTGGTCACATGCAGAGAGTAATTAGTACTTGCCAGATGTTCCTGCAGTTATCCTACATAAACAGCTGATCTTTGTTAGGGGTTAATCAGAATAATTTCAGTGATGACAGCTGTATGATAATTACTTTTGAACATGAGATGGTTCATTGGTTCCTTATGAACTTTTTTATTTTATTAAGGGGCAGCATAGTGGTGCAGTGGTTAGCATGGTCGCAAGGTTCTTGGTTTGAAAATGCTAGCCAACTGGGGACTTCTGTGTGGAGATGTTCTCCCTTTGCCTGCGTGGATTTCCTCTAGGATTTGCTCCGGTTTCCTCCCACAGCTGAAAGTGACTAGCTATTTTAATTAGCCCATTGGTGTGAATGAAAGTGTGAATAGTTGTTTGCCTTAGTGTAAACCCTGCTATAGATTGGTGACCTGCCCAGGACACACCCCACCTCTCGCTCAAAGTCAGCTGGGATTGGCTCCAGCTTCACTACATCCCAAATGGATAAGCGTTACAGACCCCGTTTACACTTGGTTTTAAAATGCGTCTTGGGTGATCTGATCACAACTGGATAGTGCTAAATACAAGTGTAAACATCCTCCAAGATGCATTCATGACGCATTCCCTCAAACCACTTGCGGAGGTGGTCTGGGACGCATTTAACCACATACCTTCTGTAGTGTAAACACTAATGCGTACCGATCCATCCCCAACATGGACGTAACAGGAAAATACGTTATTAATGCTGAACGCGGAGGTTGTTTGGTAACAGCGTGTCACAACAGAAAAAAAATGAAGAGGAGCACTTATATATGGACATTTAACCTTCTAGCAGAAGTGATGTAGGCAGTAACAAATTTTGAACAAAAGAGGTCAGCTGGACACCTTGAAGATGCATTTTAAAATCAAGTGTAAACAGCCCCAGAGATAATGGATGGATAGATGGATGAACTTTTCCAATGGCCAAATTTTCCAAAGTCATTCACCTGACCTGGATCCAATGGAGCATTCATTTTACTTGCTGATAACAAAATGCCCCAATAACAAGCAGGAACTGAAGACAGCTGCAGTAAAGACCTACCAGAGCACCACCAGGGAAGAAACCCAGATGTAAATACCCTCAAATTAATAATGAATGTATTTATCTTCTTTAAGACTTTATAAGCATTATCTAGCTCATATTTCATTATTTAAATTTCAGCTCCAATATACTGTGGTAACAATGACAATAACCTTGTTAATGCTCAAATATTTGCAGACCTGACTGTATGTGCTGAAAAACATTATTAAGTAATTATTTTCATTATAAGTATTTCCATTATTAGTATTATTAAGGTAGGTTTGTGCGTGGAACACTAACGGCAACTGTGCCGAAGTTATGCTTTCTTACGCTTAGAAAGAATGATATGTATACCTCAATAAGGGTTAATATGCCCAAGATGGTATATGACTTCCAATAACACTTGATGATGGCTTTGGTAAGTTTAGGAGTTCTGAGTTCTTTAGCTGCCATCTCCAATTCATGGTCCCAATACCTGAGAGAAAAAGATTCAGATATTACTCTTATGCTTCTTACGTTTTAACAGTATAAAGGTTTTAAAAGCACCCATTATATCAGGTGGGACTCAAACACCTCCCTGTATTTACAGCCATTTAAAGAAATACCTGCATGAAAAATATTCAGTGTTCTGTGCTTTACATTAGGTTTCAATCTCTTGAAGGTGAAAATTAATTCCCATTTAGTGACAGTTACCTTCTGGGTTTAAAAAAAAAAAAAAAAAAAAAACCTTAATCCATCACAGTCATCTGCTTTTCATTACATGATAAAACCAAACTGCCTGAATTTCCACTACACATTATACTATGTACTGTGGTAGATATATAACTCGTATCATTACATGAGCTGTAATTATTACAGAGGATTCAAATAATTATACATTGAAGACACCAGATAATCAAATTACATTTTGGAAATGTGTACCTGCTTTGTTAAAAAGATGCAGCAGAAATAAGCATCCTAAACCGCTATTGTATGCAAAACATGGATACACAAGGCCACTGATACAAAGCACTACTCCTTTATAGCATCACTGGTTTCCCTGTTAGTAGTCATTAGCGCATCAGTGTAGGTTTAACCTAAATTTCTGCCCTTAAATTGAAGTCTGATGGAGGAGGTGAGGAGTTAACTTCTTCCCATTCTTGTAAACAAATTGGTTTTATTAGCACCCATTAAATTACTTAATGCAATTTGATTACTCAGCTCCCTTTAATCCTCCAAGTAAAACTTTATTTTTCACCTCCACTTGCAACTGAGAGAGGAAAAAAGTGCAAAAAGGCTGAGGCTGAACTAGTAGTTTGTCTTGATCGTATTTTCAAGTTACTAAGACAAGGAAGTTAACAGTGGACATTATAGTTCCAGTTCTTGACTACGACTCAAAATTATTTTATCCTTTTAATCCGATTTATGGTGTGATTATTCAATGTCATATCTGCCAGTTTAATAATTAAAGACTATGTTGTAAACCACTAAAAGCAATGCAAACTTCACTTTAATCTACCGGCTGTGGTAAGCTTTGCGAGTTCTGTACTCTCTGGTAAAATATAGGTATTGGGAGTTACATTTCATACCATTGGTAACCTTCGCCAGGTTTGTACCTTCTCTGCTATCCAAAACAGTATGCATGTCTAAAAAAAATAACATGCACACCAAATAATATGTCTAAACTGTAATGATTATTGGTGTACTGACCTGCTGATATTTAGTAAGAGAACAACTACTGCTGTTATAGTAGTCTCCTTAGTATTACAGAAGCACTATAAAAAATAAACTTTTATTGTGCATTAACGTGACTGTCACAGGTACTCAGTACAATGTGAAACAATAAAATGTCTGGTTCTCAGAAAGACTACGAGATAAGATAAAGACATTTTAATGAGCAAGAATATTTAGCTGGGAGTGCACATGCCTGAGTCAACAGAAAGCTGTGAAAATAATTATGGATGTGAATCAAATTTAAAAATGAAATTTCAACTTTAGTTTGTTCTTGGAATCAATGCATTTGCTATAGTAATGAGCATAATATTGTACATACTTTGTTTTATTCAACCTAGTTGTGTGAAATGCCCAGCAGATGAGCAGTTTATGAAGCATTCAAACGAGCCCTTCTAGTACTAACATCCTTGCCACAACGTCACAGAGATTGTATATTTTCTTCATTCTGATGTTTTCTGTGAACACAAACTGAAGATCCTGACATGTATTTTTTGTTCTGTCCCTTTTTTTTAGCTAGCTAGAAGACAGGGTAGAGAACAAAAGTCAAACATCAGGGCTCCCGAGTGGCACAACTGAAAAACGTTTGTCGGGAGACTGCAAGTTTGAATCTTGATTATGTCACACTCATCTGTTGCCAAGATGGCAAAATTGGCCATGCTTCTGTGGGTGGGAGCGATGCCATTACTGTCTATTCTTGCAACATCAGTGAGTGTATATTTTATATGCATAAGCACACATACACATACAGACAGTACTGAGCAAAAACCTTAAGCCACCCGAATTTTTTTTTTTTTTTTTTTTTAGTAAAGATGACTTCAAAATAAAGGCCTTAAGTCTTTCAACTTAAAGAAAAACACTACAACATGCAGTAAACAGAGTAAACAAAGACAATATTTGCTTTTTTTTTTTTTTTTTTAATAGTCCCAGGTACAATGTGTACAGTTCAATAAGGGAATGAGCTGGTAAGTTTTACTGAGCATCTTTGAGACTCCGCCACAGTTCAAGTTCAAGTGGCTTTATTGTCATTTCAACCATATACATGTGATACGGTACATAGTGAAATGAGACAATGTGCAACAGAAGACAACATAAAGTGCACGTGTACAAACATGCAAACAGTGCAGACATCACGAGACAAGACAGTGCAGCACTAATCCAAATCTAATGTGCAAAAATTGTAGAGGTACGTAGATGAATGTACATTTGTGTCAGTCCAGTCCGCGAGTGTTCAGGAGTCTGATGGCTTGGGGGAAGAAACTATTACAGAGTCTGGCAGTGAGGGTCTGAATGCTCTGGTACCTCTTGCCAGATGGCAGGAGGGTAAAGAGCTTGTGGAATCTTCCACAATGCTGGTGGCTTTGCAGATGCAGCGAGTGTGGTGAATGTCAGTGACGGATGGAAGAGAGACTCAGATGATCTCAGCTGTTCTCACTATCTGCTGTAGGGTCTTTCAGTCCGATATGGTGCAGTTCCCATAACACACAGTGATGCAGCTGCTCAGAATGCTCTCAATAGTCTCTCTGTAGAAGGTGGTGAGGATGGGTGGTGGGAAATGGGCGTTCCTCAGCCTTCACAGGAAGTAGAGATGCTGCTGGGCTTTCTTAGCCATGGAGCTGGTGTTGAGGGACCAGGAGAGGTTCTCCACCAGGTGAACACCAAGGAATTTGGTGCTCTTGACGATCTC
>JAQQZU010000036.1:22221456-22231900 GCA_030068025.1 Parauchenoglanis punctatus | reverse complement strand
TGGGAGGAAACCAGAGCACCCGGAGGAAACCCACGCATGCACGGGGAGAACATGCAAACTCCGCACAGAAAGGCACCTGGGTGACCCGGGGATCAAACCCAGGACCTTCTTCACAACAGTGCTAACCACTGCACCAACTGCCGCCCCATAAATTTATTATTATTATTATTATTATTATTATTATTATTATTATGCTGCAAATATATTATTAGTAAAAGAAAAATTGCAATGTGTCTAACAATTTTTTTACTGTTACTATCGTAACCCTTTTTTGTTACTTATGATAATAAGGAAGCATTTGTAAAACCGAGTACTAAATATCTTATTCCTATAAAGTACATTTATTTTTTTCCCTATAATTTCCTTCCTTCCCACCCACCAGTCATCTCTCCCCATCAAGCGACCAGGATTGGAGAGTAACGGAATACATGGAATGGTATTCCGTAATTAGGATATAAAAAAAGATTATAGTATAAAAATTACTGTATTCCGTTATAGTTACAGAAAAAAAAAAGCTGTAATCAGTGAAACATTAAGTAAAAACTGGGATTATTTATGGGATTACAATTTTATGAAATGCATAAAGGCTGCAACAACTAATCAACAAAATCAATAAAAATTGATAAAAAAAAATAATTGCCAATAATTTAATTATTAGTTGAACTATGTTATAAAGCACACTGCATGCGCACAAGAACCTGGAAAAAAACAATGAACAGTGAAATAGCAGTGTAGAAATATCAGTAGGACTTTTTCTACAGTATTGAAAGACCCTGCTGGCCTCATGACATAACTTGTGTTTTAATGCAAGTAAAATCATTTGTTTTTTGGAATGTGAGAAGAAGCGTGATGTTCCTGCTTGAACTATCCAGCTTTGTTATGTTTTGTGAAGCAGCAAGTAGAAAGGCTATTTGAATCATTTACCTTAAAAAAGCAAAAAGTTAAACTAGCCTATATTTCTGACCCTGCTTTCGGTTCACAAGTCGATCCCAAAAAGAGGCAATTCCAAATCTTTGGAGTATCACGCACACAAACAGCAAATTGAACTTAGCATAGGAGAGTTTCAGTGAGCGAAACAGGCAGTGGTATGAGTGATATTTATTTATCTTATACTGTATATTTATCTTTATTTTGAATTTGTCGGTTTGAAATTTGAACAAATCATGGCTTGAAATACAAACACACAGCTGCAAAAAGTGTGGTAAGTGATTAAAAAAGTGATAAGCATTAATCAATTTAGGCTACATACCATAAATTCAGTACCATTCATATACTTAATACTTACACACAAAACTTAGAGTATTACCATTCATTTGTTGTTACAGATTATCTGATAAATGTCACTAATGTTGTACTTATTGAACTGCTTTTTAGTTAAGTCTAGTTAAGAAAAAGTTCTGTAGTAGTGTTGATTAAAATGCTGCAAATACAGTAAATATTTTAAATAAATATCTTTTGTATATAATATTTTCATAAAATAAAACCAATTGAATAATCAAGGAAAGATTATTCAAATAACACCCTAAAAATAAACAAATAATAATAATAATAAAAACAAATCTGTAGTTGCAGCCCTAAATAAGAATTATGCTACATGCACATGTGCACACAACACTTCACAAGTCTCACATCACCACTCTGGTTTTGATTGTAGCTAATCTTACAGAAAACTGGATGGAAATTTCACCATAATTTTGTCTTTAAAGCAGAAAAGGGGAACATCACAGTACAGGGCAAGTTATGCCCTCTAGCTGAGAAAATGTAATCATCACCATACTTGGTACTGAGGTAGTCCAAAAGTAACAGAAAGAAATCAGTTACATTATTTTAATTTCGTGGTAATTAGATTAAGTTACTGACTACAGTTTTTAGCAGGTAATTAGTAATTGTATCAGAATACATTTTTAAAGTAACTCTCCCAACCCTGCATATGATAGCTACCAACTTGGCAGAAGGAAGTCTATCAAGTTCTCCATCCGAGACCCATGAATCCAGTCAACCCCATGTTTTTTTTAAACAGCCGTTTATGCTGCATCACAGAGCAGTGTAACCCAATCTGTAACCCAATGCCTTCTGCATGCATGAGCTCCCAGGCACCCACATCTAGTGTTGCTGTAATTAAGAATAAGTCATTCCTCCCCCATGACCAATTTTGCTCACTTGTACTCCCAGCCATGGTTGACTCTGGCACTGTTTTTGAAATCTTGTTCTTAAGAGCAAAAACGTTTCTTCTGTTGTGCCACTCAGGAGCCATAAATTACAATTATTTGCCTTCTTCATTTTGTCCTATGGATGTACAAACTTTTGTGCTCAACTGTAAACATTAAATATACAAACCATGACTTATGCGTATTGACAGCTTATAGCAGGGGTCTTCAATCTTATTCTCGAAGGGCCGGTGGGGGTGCAGGATTTCATTCCAAGCAAACAGGAGCGATATTCCACTTGTTAATCAGTTCATCTTAGTCACCAGTACCTCCTATTTGGATGGAATAAAAGCCTGTAGCTATACACTTTGGGTCCTAATCTCCCATTTGCACATAAGTCAGATTATGCACACTTTCAGTTATGCACATTTCAGTTATGCATATTCTCCCCTACATGCTCCGACCATGCCCACTGTGCATAAGTTCAAAATCAAGGCGGCCTCATGAATGAAGCTGTGAGCATAATTATAATGGGAGTAGACCGAGACACACCCTCAAGTATTTTGGCTGTTGGTAAAACGTGGAATGTGGACTTTCACATTTCCATGTGAATGTCATTGCATTCCATTAAAAGCATAATTCAGACTCTGATTTTGGAAATAAATGCTACAGAGGGAGCGCAAAGGAAGAAGAAAATTTTTATTTAGGCCTATGATATAAACCAATAAAATAAAATGAATTATTATGAAAATGAGGTGTGGAGAGTCATTAATAAAAATGTGAGTTGATGAGGACCAGTAAGGACGGAGCTCTGCTCATGACATGAAAAGAAAAAAATTAAAACCTGGCAATGATGTAACTAAAACAAGGGAACCATGTGGCCATGATATATATGTAGCTTATATTTTTGTTTTGTGTCATGACTGAGGCTCTGTCAGTAAAAACTGCAGGTGAGGCTGGAAAGCTGTTTGTCCTGTATTCTGGATGTGCTGGGCATCAGTGATCCCCAGCATATTCAGATGAATTAGCAATACTCAAGCCCATCTTTGCGCATTTCAGATCGTCTCCCACGTCAGGAGCACGAACAAATGCAGAGCACACATTTTGGTACAGGATTGTCAAGGAATACCAGAAGATTGGTCCTATTTACTGTATCTTATTTTAGCTATAGTACTAATTGTATAGTTCTAATCTAACACTAATCTTAATTGATATTTGTTTTATAGTAATGGAACTAATTATTTACTAGGTTTTTGCACAATGAAGTGATGTAAAATGTTTTTTCTTTTAACCATATTACAAGAAATGTTGCTGTAGTTAAAAACAAATTGCACACAAATTTAGGATTTTTTTTATCATTTTTGTACAGGTATAATAATGTGGAAAAAAAATAGGCTTGCTGCTGACTTCAAATGCAATATATCATTTCACCACATAGTGATGCTTGATTAAATACAGCCCTAGGCAGCCTGCAACTGAAACCACACTCAAATCAATGGATGCACGTAGACGGTATTTACATAAGAAATGCCCCGATTTTGGCCATGCTCCATCCAAAGCATGCAACTGCCATCAGGGCATGTAAGTCACAGACTTAAGTCAAGGGGAGAACATGTGCAGAATGAAAAGCTCAGAGCTGCGTGCTATTTTTGACTTAAGTGCACAGGAGAATCAGGTAATTTGTGCATAAGCTTGAAGACAACCTAGCTTATAGAAACATAGCTCTAAACACTCGCATAGACACACAGCCTACATGTTATGTACTTACAGGCAGTTTTCTGCACCACCTTGGGAGCTGAGTGCAGTGACCAGAAATGCCAAAGAAAAGAGTCATATAGAAAAAACATGCAAAGTGCACATGCAGCATGCAATGAGCTGCAAGCAAGTACAGAATGTCCTGAGGCTAGAAAGACTAGCAGACAGAAAACATGATTGAAATTAAGTGATTAGAAGGAGGGGGGAAAAAGCTTAAACTTGAGCCATGTGTTGTAAGTGTTAAATGTAAGAAAGAAATATGTTTTTGTTATGTTAATTGAAGGAAAACAGTGCTTACCTCATTCATACCAGGGGTGACAGTAGGCGCAGCAATGAAAACGACATAGGGAGCAAATTCAGCTGTCCGCAAAACTTTCAGTGCCTGTCAAAAAAGTCACAGAATTCTCAGTAGCAAATACTAGCCTAAGCAACACAGTATCACAACAATTTTTGCACTGGATTGGATGCAGTGGATTTGTCTGGCACCTGTGGCTCTACATCCAGGATAGAGATCATGGCCTGTTCGTGGATCTTTCGAATGGTCTCCAGACGTGTGCCATACATAGCATCCTCATGGCTCCCATACTCCAGATACTCATTGTTTGAGATGTCCTGCATCATCTGGTCATGTGACACAAAGTAGTAATTCTTGCCATTTTCCTCATCCTTTTTAGGAGGTCTAGTCGTGTCTGGGCAAGATTGCGGGAAGATTCATTAGAGTACAGCAAACTGTTTAAGTTCATTTATATGGGTGCAGTCACAAATTTGAAGTGTTCAAATTGATGTGTGTGTGTATGTGCGCCCTAGGTGGTACTGTCCAAAACAAGTACTTGAACATAAAAACAAATAAATCTTGTGTACCACTTTAGTAGTTGGGCAGAAGAAATACTGGATGCACTGAAGGATTTTGCTGTTTACACTGCACTTGACCATTTGTGGCAATATGACACTCAACCTTAATAGAGAAAAACATGAGACTATAGATTATATTTTAGGATTTATACAGTTAGGTCCATAAGTATTTGGACTTTTTTTTTCATAATTTTGCTTCTATAGCCCACCACAATGGATTTGAAATGAAGCAATCAAAATGTGATTGAAATGTAGCCTTTCAGTTTAAATGCAAGAGTTTTAACAAAAATATTGCAATAACCATTTAGCAATCACAACCATTTTTATACAGTCCCTAGAAATTCACAGGCTCAAAAGTAATTGGACAAACTAACAATTAGGAATATAAGCATATTTTTAATAATTTGATGCTTTTCCAGGCCTTTACTGAAGCTGCCTTCAGTTGTTGCACTGGCAGCCATACATGCCCATGCCCTCCATGTTTGTCAGATGATCTGGTATGCTTTGGATCATGAGCCCTTCCTTTCTTTCTCCATACTCTTCTCTTCCCATCATTCTGGTACAAGTTAATCTTGGTTTCCTCTGTCCAAAGAATCTTGTTCCAGAACCGGGCAGGTTTTCTAGCATAGTATAATCTGGCTTTTCCTTTCTTGAGTGTTACCAGTGGATTGCATCTTGAGGTAAACCTGTGTATTTACATTCATGAAGGCATCTCTTGAGTGCAGACTTTGACAATGATAGGCCTACCTTCTCAAGCGTGTTCTTGACTTGGCTAGATGTTGTGAAGGGTTTTTTCTTTGCCAAGGAAAGAGTTTTATTCTAACCCTAGGTCTTCCAAGCCTTTTGGTGTTGCTGAGCTTGCCAGTACATTCCTTCTTTTAAGCATGTATCACATTGTTGATTTGGCCACTCCCAAAGTTTCTGCTATCTCTCTGACAGGTCTTGTAGCCTATTGGGGTTTTTTTTCAGCTAATGATGGCCTCCTTCGCTTGCATTGACACCTCTTTATACTGCATATTCAGAGTTCTCATTAACAACTGCCAAATGCAAATTCAACACTTGGAATCAACTCCAGACCTTTATCTCCTTAATTTTTCACAAAACAACAAATGAACAGTGCACATATGTCCATAAAACTGTTTATTAGTCAACTGTCCAATTACTTTTGAGCCTGTGAAATGAAGGGACTATGAAAAAACGGTTATAATTCCTAAGGAGTTAATGCAACATACTTGTTAAATGCCTTGAATTAAAGCTGAAATTCTACACTTAAATCACATAGTGATTCCTTCATTTCATTCATGCAATGTTATATTGTGCATCGATAAATCTTTATACAAATTTTTGATGGAAATAAAAAATGAACTGTGATTCATCTTAGTTTTTCCTAGGTGTAATTGTGTTATTTGAACAGCAGAGGGTGCAATAATGTAAAATATCGGCAATACATGTGACATCACCATAGGCGGAAGTAACACAGCTCTAATGCTGCAAATACATACAGAAAACCCATAGACAGTGAAGAAAAAGAAAGAAAAAAAAGGGAAAGTGGATGGAGCCATTCCATAGTTCGAATAGAGAGAAGTGAAGCCAAATTGAAGCTACTTGTGACTTGGACAAGTTTCTTTCTTTCTTCTTACTTTCTTTCTTTTTTCCTGAGTGCAGACAATTTTGGTAAGTGTTCTTATTCACTGAGCTCTTTAAGGGGCACTACTAATGGCAACTGTCCATCGCAGGTTGGTGCCACATTTTTTAGCATGGTTTGAGAAAAACACTCATTACGCAGTCATAAAGTGAATTACAAGATTTATGGGGCCAGTCATACAGTGTTATGTTTTCTAGAAGATAAAGGTCATATAAGGGGACAGAACGATTCAGGAATAAACTTATTTGATATCAAAAAAGCCAAAAATGAATGGAAGACAATGGAATGCTAAAGATAACTAAGCCTCTCACTCCCCTCCATGGGGAGGTTCGTGCTTTGAATGCTAACCCCCTTTGGAAAACCAACAAGAAATTCAGCAAGAAATTTGAGCAAAATTTTAACAAAAGGAATATTTATGTTAATAAAGAATAGCAATATAAATAATAAATCTTTATATCATTTTTGGTAATAATTTTCTTTTAATGTTCTTTTTTTAAATAAAAATTTTGTCACTGTCCAAATATTATGGACCTCACTGTATTTAGCTATTATAAATCTTTGTCTATTATTCATTAACCCACCTTAATCTTCGGTCTATCTTTCTCCAATTCAATTAAATTTGTTTCAATTTGGAATCTGTTTTTATAAGCATGAAAGCTGACAAATGTAGCAGTGCAACAGTAAAGAATCCATAAACTTTCCTTAAATCCCTCTCCCTCATTTTGTGATTTCTTGGCTGAAACTAAGACTAATCCTTTTTCCAGAATCTCTGCATGTTGCTGCATGATCTCTCCTTGCTTGCTATTGGGGGTGATGTCAACCAGCAAACATATGAATAAGTATTCTCTAAAGTATGTGACTTACGTGGGATGGGGTAAGCAAATCTGTTTGGGTGCTTTGCGATTAGTGTATTCTTGATGTGTCGTCTACCGACGCCATGGGCTCCTGTAGAGAAAAATGATATAGTAGGAGGATAGTGGACAAAGTCACAAACAGAAAATGCCACACAGCTACATACCTAATAAGACCAGTGTTTTTCTCTTGAAAGCAGGCAACTTCACAACTTCTTCATATGTGACAAGATCTAGTTGGTCGAATACTGCAGAAGAATGGAGAGGTGAGATGATGTAGGACTGTTTGATACAATGTGGAAGCAGTGAGAGAATATGGTGTAATGTCAGTGAGGTGAAAATCCTCTTCTGTGTGGATTCATAAAGTTTTTGGCTCACATACAAAATACATATCTGTACTGGGGTCTGTATAGCCTGAAAAACTGTAACAGTATTGGATTGCATGTTCTCTATTTTCTGCTACAATCAACTAATGTATTTTATACTGGGAATATAAAATATAATTTGGATTGATTTATAAAATGTCAAATTTTCAATATTCAGTTACCCTGGTAATTTAAAAAATTATTAAGTACAGCATAAAAAGGGAAAGCATGAAATGTGATGTGGTAGGCTGCGAATATGCACTTTTGCAGAGAATAAAGGAATCTGTCCAAAGACAATGTTTTATATCTTTAGTATCTGGAGACCTTATTACTTTTAAAGAACATCCATACCTTTTAAAAAATATTTGAAGGTCTGGAGATGAGTACCTTTAAATTCCACCCTGTTCCAGTGGAGTTACAGAATTTATGCTGTTATAAATAAACCTGCATACTACGTGGGTGTTTATACATGACCGATATGCAAAGTAATGTGCATATTTTCTGTATATAATAGACACTGCATGAGGAAAAAACATGCTAATGTTTTTGGATGGGAAAATGTGGCTGCTGCTTTTGACATCAATTTGATTGCCATGATACCATAAATCTGGTTAGAATAGCATTAAAACTCAGTCCACAGAAGAATAAAAAGGGTAGGGGCTAATAAAAACACTGTCGTGTTGTCTTTCCCATGACATGCACAATTCTCTAACCATTCTTACCAGGGATGGACAAATCACTAGCCCAGGCACCCAGGACTAACAGATTTCATGTCTGGGAAATTATTTTTTTATTTGTAGTGGAAGGTATATTAATAATAAGAAAAAAAGTGGTGAAATGCACCTCAATTATATTAAAATATAATTCTAGACAACCACAACATTGAAGTGGGCAGCACACTGTAGCTTTTTTTGGGCTAGCTAATAGTGTCCAACCCTGCTTTCCCTTTAAATTATTCATGTTAAAATACATATGAAAAATGGAGGCATTAGTCTGTTGTACTTACATGCAAGAAGGCCATTAAGGAGAGAAAGCATGAAAAATGGACAGGGTAAGAGGAGTGGGGCATCAACATTGGTTAAATAAACAATATAACTGAGCTGCCATAGCAACACTGCCTGCTGCTGTAGTTGCAGGCGCAAAGAAAACAGACACAGTAGCACATTGCTGGAGAGGACAGCACAAAGCCATGCACATTCAGTCTAATCAAACTATTCACACGAAAGCAAGGCTAGTTCTTTTGTCTTTGCTATACACTGAAGACATTTGGATTTGAGATCAGAAAATGAGTATGAGACGATAGATGAGAATTTCAGATTTCATTTCCTGATATTTACATCTAGATGTGTTAAACAACTTTAGGTCTATTGGTAAAATTTAAAAAATTTCAGCTTTAAATTAAATATTAAATAAGAACAATTTAAATAGCTCAACACAACTAATATTAAAGCAGTTTTCCACATTAAATACAAAATACCACTTTTAATAATTACTGCAATTTAAAAATTATTCAACCCCTTCATGACAAGGAAGACATTCTCATGTCTTTAGAACTCAGTAGAGCACCCTTTTGCTCTTATGATCTGCTGCAAATGTGATCCATAGCCAGACACCAGTTTCTGGCAGCATTCCTGAGAAATTTTAGCCCATTCCTCATGGGCAATGACCTCAACCTCACTAATATTCTTGGGTTTGTCCTGCAACCACCTTCTTCAAGTCCCACCAGAGATTTTCTATTGGGTTCAAGTCAGACAACTGTGACGGCCACTCTAAAATCTTCCAGGACCTTTTCTGAAGCCTTGGTGGACTTTGAGGAACTTGCTTGGAGCTTGCAAGTTCACAAGTTCAAAGTTATAGGAACACTGGCTACACTACCTCTATTTCATCAAATGATTCAGGCCAGACAGACGAACTTTAAGAGTGAAATCACCCTTAAACATTATGAAGATGTCTCTAGAACTAAACTAAATCTAAACAAAACTAAGGCATTATGTATGGATAACAGTGAGGTGCCATCTTTAGATATGGAACAGCAAGAAGAAATAAAATTCTGTGATTAATTATAACCAATAATAAATGTTCAGAACATAACTGGGAATTAAAAGAACAAGAAATTAAACATGAAATTGAAATGTGGAAAGTATCCAATTATAGAAATAGAAAAATAATAAAGACCTTCCTCTTATCGAAACTTATTTTTGGCCACTATTTTTCTGCCGGATGACAAAACAATTACTTGACTAAACAAAACCTGTGTTCATTCCATTTGGGGAAATAACAGGGAAGTTACAAAGAGAAATGTTTTATTTAAACCCAATGAAAAAGGAGGGCTCCATGTGATAGATATAGAAAACAAATTAAATATTGTTTTGTTTAAAAATGTAACTCAAGTCATGGAAAGAAATGCTGACTAAATAGCAGACAAGAATGCTTGGAATAAGAAACGAGGAAGGGCGAGACAAAAAGTACCTCATTTCAAATTGGTGTATGGTGACTTTACATCTAAACGTTAAAAAATTTAACATAAACTGAATAAATTTAACAAACAGTTATAACAAAATAAATGATAAAGAAAATGGAAAGATGTTTCAATTTACAATTCAACAATTTACACCAACTGAAAGTGTTGAATGTGTGAAAAACATAAATACTAAAGACATATCAGAAAATATATATACACAACCAGTCAAAAGTTTGGACACACCTTCTAATTCAATGTTTTTTTCTTTATTTTTATTACTTAAAAGACACGTCAAGTCTTAAAGTAATGATGGATTCTTGTTGCTCTTTACTTAGTTGAGTGGTTGTTAACATAATATGGATTACTAC
>JAQQZU010000036.1:22183976-22204542 GCA_030068025.1 Parauchenoglanis punctatus | reverse complement strand
TCTGAAGGAGTAAAACTCTGAAAGTAAAACTTATTAGCTTTAAATGAGTATCAATATACAGTTTATTCAAATATTAACTTTAATGTTATCAGCTTATAGACATATCCATGCAAATCTAAAACACTGACTATACAATTTTCTGTTTGAGAAAGAAAATATACATCACTCATTCGAGTTAGCTGCCTAGCTTATTGCTAACAAAATACAAACAGTTTCCCACTTCATCAGTGGAACCTGCTGAGGTGGAAAATGACGTAATTCCAAACAGCCAATTTCTGATTAGTACTTCATCTGAATTTTCAAATGTAAACCAATCCTATAACTCTGAAGTGATATTTGAACCTTTCATCCTTAATTCAGTACTTGGTGAAATGCTGACTATATACCTTTGTGGGTATTTTTATTATTATTATCATTTTTTAATCTAAGCACAGAGTGTTTGGGAGAAGTGCAGAGTGTAGGGGGTATTTAACAGTTTAAAAAGGCTGTGTTTCTTCCTTTGTATTTGGTTTAAACCTCTAAATAGCAATTACTGATGTTTTAATTAAAAATTTATTTAAATATGCATAATATATAAACATATACAATCTTGATTAGAACAACCATTCAGCATGGCATAATAAAAACCTATTCTGTAGGGCAAATTCATATTGATGTACTTTTGATACATTTTATAACACCCACCCCTAGATTGTGGGGTATTTTTAATTAAGTAGAAATAATAAGTTAATAAATATAAAAAAAGACAGTATCTTGTTATTTTGACTTAGTAAGTCAAAACAATCACTTAAGTCAAAATGGGATATGTCAATATAACAACATAGTAAGTCAAAAATAATGACAACAAATAAGTTGCAAAAAAATCAACAGCTTCTAAAAAGTCAACATTAATAATTGGACTGGGCACCAATTAAGGGAAATCTCAATTCTATACATTTTCTGAAAATAATCAGAAAATACATTTTTAAATATTTTTATATTTTATATATATTACCCATTATTATATTCTATATAATTCATTTTATAACATTTGTCTTAATACATCTTGAGTATGAGCTCATGAAAATGCCATGCCATGAAAATAAGTTCATAGTTATCAGTGGCCTTACATTCAGGCTCCAACAAGTCTGTCTAACAGCTCTAGTTTTTACCAGGCTATGCAGAGAATTTATTAAGATTAGAATCAGTAAAACCATAATAGATAACAGGCAGAACACACAGTTCACAGCCAAAGTACGAGTGTCAGCTATAGATTGGAAAAGAGTCAAATAGATTAAAGAGGAAATTGGAAAGAGATTAAAATTTATGATGTCTGAAAATCCATGTGCAGGCAATAGTTTCTACTCCAGCAAAAGCTTTGGATGGGTGATGACTTTTACATCAGTGGGTAGAATTCATATTGTCTGTGTAAGGCCTTGTGTATTTTATTTATCAAGATAACCTGTGTGCACTCCAGTTTCTCTTCTCCAGGAAAAGCTTTGAGTAGGTTTTTAGTTCACTGGGTAGCAAGCATATTGTCTGCTTAAAAGGCGTTGTGTTTGTCAAAGTGTTGTGCTTGTTGTGGTGTTTGTCACTGTATTGTTGAGTTGTGACTAAAAGTCTGATGTGCATCTTTGGTTTGAATTTTGCGTACTTGAGTGTGTCTGTGTGTGCCGCATGCGTGAGTGTGTGGATATGTTTGCTGAGCTCTAAATTTTTGATCCGTGGAATTACAGCAGGTCCAGAAGAGGGCACTGTGTACCTTCTGGTCCTTTTTTTCCTTTTTCTTTTTTTTTTTGGCATGTGATGTTACAGCATGTCCAGCAGATGGCGATGTTTATTTATTTATTTTTCTTTTCCTTTTGTTAATGTTTGATAATGTGTATACCTGTTTGACCTCCCACAGGCCAAAGTCTTGCTGATTAGGTAAACTGGCTACTCTAAATTTCCCATAGGTGTGAGTGTGAATGGCTGTTTTTCCTCTGTGACAGATTGGCAATCTGCCCAAGGTGTTCCCCACCTCTTGCCTAAAGTCAGCTGGGACTGGCTCCAGCATCCATGCAACACTGACGGATAAGTGGTATAGATGATAGATGGATGGTGTGGAATATGTTAAATATAGATTTGATATTTGTTATATAAATTTTAGCATTTATCATTTTAAGCAGGTTAATGAATTGTTTATTTGTTATCAGAATTTTAGCATTGATCATTTTGAGTAGGTTAGATCACTGTTTACTTATAATCTGACTTAGCATTTATTATTTGGAATAGGTAAATGAATTGATTTACTTGCTGCACTTTCAGTTTTGAGTGGGTTAAAGCACTGTTTGATATTTTAGCATTTCTTTTCATTTTGAGTGTGTTAAGTAAACTTGTATAATTAGTGCATTGTTCATTTGCCAGCTGAATTTTTTTTAGCATTTTAAGCATGTTAAATTGTATAATCAGTGCATTGCTCCTTGTTGCATATCTGAAATTTATTATTTTCATTTTAGGAGTGTCACTTGAGTGCACTGTGTGGGTGTTTGGATCTTAAGCTGAAGAACTGTTTGTGTTTGAGTCGTAGAGTGTGTAACTTTTTCACATAAATTATAAAATAGTTGGTATAAGATAATAGGGGATTTAAGGGGAAGGAATATACTAAGTGCTCTGTCATACATGGGCAGGGCTGAAGTGGCGGGGAGACTGGCCTGTCAGCAGTTATTAATATCAATGAACATGAGAAGAAACCGTTTAAAATGTACAAGAATGCATTTTTGATGCAATAAGGGAACAATATTCCACTGAAAGGGATCTGTCAAGACTGCAACACTGCAAATTGGCTGAAATGAACAAGGAGGAAAGTAAAAAAAATCAGCCAACATCCAAGTTGTCATGGTAACACGTATCTCAATACAAGAGGAGATGCTTGCTCCAGTAATCCTTAATATCATACTTGATGCAATTAATACCATTACCCTTAATAGCATTCCTGTCTTAATAGAACTAGTCTAAGTGTACGTACAAGCCCAAAATACAGGGGGCTACAAACAGGCTACAAAAGGTTCAGTGAAGAGGCAGAGGGAGGAACTATCATAACGATAAATGTAGAGGTCAATCGAGAGGCCCCCAGTGCCGGGAATGTAATCAGTTTCGACACATCATGCAGAACTGTGTTCAGCCAACAGTTTCACACTGTCCCAACCTCAGTGGGAGTGCCAGAACTATTATGATGAAGCACCCCTACTACTATGTACCCTACCCATGGACTACTAAAGGTGCTATTCTATCAACCCTGGTGAATGTATGTAATATTTTCTTGGCTGTTAATATAGATATGATGTAGCTTGGTAACATTCAGGAGACTGTAATTACCAAAAGTAGTTTGTTAAGCTTGGTAACTATTAGTAGCTTGGGTAACCAATTAAATTATCTAGCTTGTTGGACATGAGTAAACCAGAACTAGCCTACTTGCTATTTAGTTAGATATTTATAAGATCCATTAGTTATTGTCATGTTCCGCACCCCCCGGACCAGGACTAGTTGCGCCAACGCGCCCTTGGCTACCCGGACAATCAGCGCGGACGGACCCACTTCCGCCACAGAAGCAGCGAACTCACTTCCTGCCCGCTAGTATAAACACGGAAGCGATCTACCCCTCGCTGTTCGTTCATGGTCCTTTCAGGATTGTTTCACGGACTTCGCTTTTCTCTGGTGGATTTTCCCAGTCCTGGATTACTCGCCCTCAGGTACTGTTTTCGGTTCGTTGAACCGCAGCTTTCTTTTATTGCCACGCACCAGTGTGCGCTTTCTTTTGTTCCGTGTTTTGCATTTGCCTTTCCCTCTTTACGGATTACTATGGACTTTGCCCTGTTATCGGCCTCCGCCTCGTCTCTCTAGTTTGCGTACGGTTTCCGTTCTTACCGAACAGCGGTTTCCTTTGCCCACTTACAGTGCTGCTTCCCAATTTTTGTTCCGTTTACTCTGCTCGCCTCTACGGCTCGCCGCCTCCGTTTTCACTACGCTCACGCTTCGTTGCACGAGTTCCGCTGCGTTTGCAGTCGCACAGCCGAACGTGACAGTTATCCATTAGGGCTAGCTAAATCAAATGGAAGTATACCTAGCATAGAGTAGTTTTATATGGAAGGTACTGCTGATTTGGCTACAGTAAATATAGCTAGTTAGTTAGCTAATTTTAGCCAAGTTAAAAGAGCTTTCCATTTAGTTTTTGACAACTTAATTAAGTAGTCTTGCTGATTTGGTACTGCTAAAATCAGTACTGCTAATCAATAGGTACCTCTGATTTGGCTACAGTAAATATAACACAAAATGGAAAACTCCTTTAACTTGGCTAACAGTAGCTAGCTAACTAGCTGTGGATATTAGGCATGTAAAACACAAGGTTTCACAATACATTCCGATTCTGAAGGCAACAATTCAAAATTTGACAATACCACTGAATCTACCAAGATAAAATATGATTTCAATTCATAATAAAGCAATTTGATATTTTATGATACCACTGAATCTGCTGCAATACAAGCTGATTTAATAGCCTCCATAATTTGTCTGTCCTTTTATGAAAATCAATTATAGTTGATAATAATAGAGTTATAATCAATTATAATAGATAAAATATGCATGATTCTACTTCAGTGCCTAGAATGCAAAAACCAAAATAGCAACTACAATCACGAAAGGCTTGGCAATAGCAACACTTGGGCTAAACTAATGCTTCGCAAAGTCCTTGTGAAGCTGAAAGTCCTTGTATACAAGGTATGAGTGTGAGAATCAGCCACGTGACATGGACTGGCAGCATGTGCTCACGGGAACTGTAGTCCTTAGTAGTTCACGCCAATAAGCGCAAGGGAGATTATTGAGAGCACAGCGCACACGGCCGAGTCCACAAGGTGCATGCAGCGAAGGAGCAGATCATGTTCGATAAACCACATTTTATATTCAATATTCCTATTTTCACTGCAATCATTAACTCCCACACACAATCACACAATCATGTTCCAAAGGCAATCACATTCACTGTGGGAGGCTAGTTTTGATGCCGAAGGACAGATGAAAATCAAGAAGCATGGAGCAGATATTACCCTTCGGATATTTGAGGGCTTCTTTTCTGCAGTGACTGGTCAAAACAAAGCAAAGAAATAGATTCTGCCCGGAAAAGTGTTTGATTACTGAGGTTGCTTCCCTGCCACTGGGAATGACAAAGATCCTCAATGAAGCATAAGCCATGCTCTAAACTATCAATTATTGGAAAAAATTGTTGCTGCTAATTAGTTTCAGCAAGGGCCATCTGTCCCAGGCGATCAGAGAGGCAAAGTGCAACTGTGCAGAAAGAACCCAGCGTCACTTCCTAAACACCAAGGACACAAAGCATATGTGGAAAGACTTGCAGGCCATCACAGACTACAAAACTACCAATTGTCTGTGATGGTGATGCCTTACTTCCAGATGCACAGAACAATTTCTATGCACAGTTCGAAGCACAGAACAACATGCCAGCTGGGAAGACCACCCCAATTCCCACCAACCAAGTACTTTATTTGTCTGCAGTAGACATCAGGAAGACTATGTTCAGCGTAAACCCAGAGAAAGCTGCAGGTCCTGACTACATACCTGGCCAGGTGCACAGGGAATGTGCTGATCATCTTGCAGATGTCCTCACAGACGTCTTCAACATTTTCCTGAGCCAAGCAGTCATCCCTGTGTGCTTCAAGATGACTACCACATCCCTGTGCTGAAGAAATCATCTGTATCCTGATGTGAATGACAACTGGCCTGTTGTACTCGCACCTGTCATTATGCAGTTCTTTGAGTGACTAACATTAAGCACATAAAGAGCAGTCTTTCTACCACACCGCACTCATACCAGTACACCTACCATCCCAATTGCTCAACAGAGGATGCCAGATCTGCCATCATCCACTCTTCTCTGACCCATCTAGACAAAAATGACAACTATGTAAGGATGCTGTTAAAAGACTTCAGCATTCAACACAATCATCCCATAACAACTGATAACAAAGCTGAGCCGACTACTTCACCCTCCTGCCATCTGGCAGAAGGTACAGAAGTGTTCATGCCCGTACCAGCAGACTCCACAACATTTTTTTCCATGAGGCAGTCAGACTACTCACCTGGGCTAGTCAAACACCTAACCTAGTATAACACTACCACTGCACACAGCACTTTACAAAGATGCATCATACACTTTATAGAAGGCTAAATGTTTTGCCACTACAGGCTACACTACCAAGAGTTTACAGTTTACAGCCCACATTCTGTATTTTTAGTGTTCTGTGTATTTATTATCCGGTATATGTATTGTTCTGTTCTGTTTATTTGTTGTCCTGCACTCCGCTCACACTGTTGTGTATTTGCACTTTATGTAGTCTTGCGTACTGTTAAGGTCCATTATGCACCAATTGTCTTGGAGAAATAACATTTTGCTCCAATGTATACAAGTTTTAGAGGAATGTCAATAAAAACCCACTTGACTTGACTTGCGAGTCTTGCTGTGAATAACAATGACCTTTTCTGCAACCATCATTCAAAAACAGTTGAAGACAGAAATCCAAATATCCAAATGTGAAACCATCGTAACGAAAGTGGATCCCTGTTCTTGGCTGACAAGAGTTGATGTGTTATGTATTTTAAGCAAACTGCAGTTGTAAAGAATGGTTATATGAGTCACTATTGCCTTTGTGTTAGCTCACATAGTCCATTTCAGGCCATTCTTCTCTGATATCTTTCATCAGCATCAACTGTCAGTTACCAACATCCATGCCATGGTCAAAATCACCAAGATCACATTCTTACTCCATTCTGATGTCTAATGCACTGCACTGCATCTACCTCAACTGCCAAACAAGTGCCTAATAATTGCATGAACAAACATGTGTAAGCATTTTTATTTAATTGCCTTTTGCCCTGCTAGTTGTCTTATGCCTTGAGGGCAGCCGTGGCCTAAAGGTTAGAGAAGTGGGTCACTGGTTCAGTTCCCTGGACCAGCGGGAAGAATGTATGGGGAGTAAATGAACAGCACTTTCCCTTCCCTCTGCATCTATGGCTGAAGCCTAACCCCCAATTGCTCCCTGGCGCTGCAGCATGGAGCTGCCCACTCTGGGTGCTCAATTCTCATCTGTGTGTGTGTGTGTGTGTGTGTGTGTGTGTGTGTGTGAGATGTTCACTGCATGGATGGGTTAAATGCAGAGAAATAATTCATACCTTGGTCCAAGGTATGCCATAATAAGGTGGTTTAAGCTCTTAATTGAATGAACAAATATTTAAAATATATGTATATGGTAGGTAGGTATATCCTTTATCCCACTATCCCATATAGTGCTAACATTTCAATTAAAAATGTCTGTACATAGATGTAACTCCATAGGGGAGACTTATGAATTTCACCTACACTGTATGCTGCTTGCTCAAATGGAGTCTTTTTTTTTTTTTTTAGATGTGAACAAGGAGAGCCCAGATGACTCACAACATGAAAAATGTAATTCAAGGACTCACAGTTGCAATTACATTTAGTACTCACATGGCATACTTCATGTATGAACATGTAATTATTATGAACGCTCAATCTAATCCTATTTCTGTTGGAAGAGACAGTCTTTCACTTCAAGTAGAATATGATATTCTTCTTTTGGTAATATCTCAATTCTTGTTTTTCAGTTCCATTTGCTATCGCTTCACATATTCTTGAAAACAGTTATCCCTCCTCCTTCATCTTGTTTCATCCCACTCTCTCCCTGAATGCTCTACATTGCCATGGTAACACCATTTCCCTAATAAGGTGCCTTAGCAGGTTGCCACTGAATTACTGGGCTCACTGATGCAAGCTTTCTAAATGCCAGAATGAATGTCCACAGGAATAAACATTATCCTATGCAATGTGTGACCTGCACATTGCATGTAGTTTTCTTCTACAGTTGCCTTTTTTCTCTGTAACTCACCATAAAGTGAGGCTGCGTGAGAATCCGCCTCAATTCTTTAGCCTCCATGTTCTCAGGATAACAGGAGATTGTCTCCAAGACTTCTTTGGCTCTTTGAACAGCATCGCTGGGTGGATTTCTGATCTGTGGTGAAGACCTTGTGTTGATTTTGTCATAAAGCTGCAATAGAGAAATTATATCATCTTACACAAAAATATTATTACTGTATGATTACTTATTGTACTATTATGTTTATTTATGCTTTCAAATCAAATTTAAATTTTCTGATTATTTATATAAGTTTTGTACTGGGAAATTGTGTTCTGCATTACTGTTTGCTGTGAAATATGTGCATTTCAAAATTGCATTTAAAAAAATCAACACTTAATTATACACACAATCACACAAAAAGCACAAAGACTGGATTCAATCTACAGCCAATCATATCTCTAAGTGTGTATAATGTTATTTTTTTTTAACTGCATAACATTTTTCAACACACAGCAAAGTATCAGTTCAATCATATATTCTGTGGTCTATGGAGTGAGGGTTAAGGCTACACTCCACATAACATTACTGACAAACGAAGCATCTTCTTTGGCATAAAGCATTGCAGGAAAAATAATCTTAACTAAGTCAGCAGGTACTATTTCACTTGTAAACTCTAAAAAGTTTAGACAGTTTAGAAAGTAAAGTCTAGATAGTGTGAATTTGGCTGTGACCATCAGATCTACATGCACATTCTGGAGTGAATTATGCCAAATGCACATAAACAAACTGTCAAACAAAGATGCTTTCAAAACACTGAAATAAAAAGTTTATAAATTTAATTAATACTATAAACGTCAGTTAATAATTAACCTTTTTAACAAATTACCTTTTGCCATTAGAAATGTATCTGTTGTCACAGTTATTACAGTTTTATCTTACAATTTCAGACAATAGTTCTCAAATGCTATCTGTGAAAAATGCCATTGATTTTTTTTCTAAAATTTTGTTACAGCCATATAAATTATAAATCAGAATATCCATACATCCCCAAGATGTACTTCATACAACCATCTAGTCTGGTTGTACAGGAGGAGATGTCATTAGGTAGTGCCCAAACTTCGTCAAGGGCTCTGACCCTTAACAATGACACTCACCAGCTGGTGGGTCAGCAGTGGTGGCCAAGTCACAGCCCCTCTCCTCCTGGCTTCCAGCTCATATCTTTCTTTCTATGTCAGAGCCAAAAGGAGGCTCTTTCCACAGCTTTTCTCTGGCTGTTTTTTTTTTTCCTGGTTGCAGCCTCTTAATCCCATCACAGTCAGCAGACTTCACATTGATTGTGCAAGGAATCACAATCAATCTCCACTAGAAACATCATCTGATTCCTGAAACATCATCATCATCTGAAAGCTTCATCTGTGCTTCCTCACAGCTCTCCTCCCATGGTAGTCAATTCCACCATTAGGATTTTCTTTCCCACTATTAACCAGTTAACCACATCTGGTCTCAGGGTAGTGGACAGAACAACTTCTGAGAACTTGACCTTCCTTCCAAGGTAGGAACTTCCCGATTCTCATTTCCCATACTCCTAACCCTAACTGCCACAGCCTAGGCCTGGCTTCATTTTGGGCTAAAGACCTCACTCCCTCCTTGACAAGGGAAACAGTGTGGAATGCTTTGCCTTAGTGTTTCCTTGCACTTTGTCATGATGCCATCTGTACTTTCCTTGTGTCAGTACTGTCCTGCAACCCAACAGGATGTGCACTACTGTTCCGCTCCCACCACACAGCTAGCACAGTGGGCCCTTGTCATCCTCCACTTGAGCAGGTTTAAAGCTGAATTATACTCCTGTGTAGAATCTATGCTGTAGGTAAAGTGTCAATTCTCACACAGGATGATGTATTTATACTTGCATATAAGGTTTGCACCTCCTGTAGGAGGCCCTGTTGCATGAAACACACCAGAATTTGCTTCTTTTACACACAAAAGAAGAGCAAAATGTGAGCTCTGTGTTTCACTGAATGAATAATAAACAAACAAAAAAAAACCCACAGACAGAATGCTGTTTTGAAACAAATTTACTGTGGGAACCTTGCCCATGGAAAAACACACACACACACAATCTCATGCAAGGAATTTATTTAATGAGTGTGCTCTGTGTTGCAGTGAACGGCCATAGGCATAAAGGTGAAAAAAGCCAAGAGCTGGAAAGAAAGATGGAGTTGCAAACCAGCACAGAGCTGTGTGAGAGTTGAACAAAAACAAGAAAGCAAAATTCTAAAAAAGCAAAAGTAAAAAAAAGTGGCTGTCAAAATAATCTTCCTGTCTCCATCTATTTAGTCTCCCAAACCCTATGAATTGTCATACCATGTTTATCTATCTTTCTCAGCCAGTCCTTGGTTTGTTTTCTGTGGATGTTGTTCTTATTTGACAGGGTTTTATCATGATATTTACTCAGGTATTTGATGGAGTTTTCCTTCATTGATGGAATGACTTCCCCTTAAACCAGCAGCTCGAACCTGTTGGTCACGTTCCCCTTTCTGATCACCAGGCTTGATTATCTGGACTTAAAGGTCATCCTGACCAAGTGGCCATTTGATCCAGCTGCTACAGGAAAGACCTTTACGGAACATGGGTTGGGTGATGGCCAAATTACCCATGAATCCACTGAGGCCATTCTTGGTCCTCTGGCTTCTTTCAATTCAATTCAGTTCAATTCAATATTATTTGCACAGAATTTTAACAATGGACAACGTCACAAAGCAGCTTTACAGAAATATATAAAACCCAATTATTAAGTTTTAAACATAAATGTACCTAATGTATTTTAGGTAACTGCTGATCATATTCTTGATGTGGTCTTTGGTCTGATGTGGATGTGGTAGTGGTTCATTGCTACTTGAATCAGACTGTGAGAGATGGAATCAAAGGTGTTGGCTCTGTCAAGCCAAACAACTGTAAGGTTGTCCTTCTTTTCCTAAGCTTTGTGGATGAGTTGGCAGATGAGGGCCCCAAAGTATTCAAAGCACTCAGGTAAGCCTGGGATTCTGCCCTTTTGGATATGTCTATATCTCCATTTTCAGTCATATACTGTGTCATTCTCTTGCCTAGCAGGAAAAGGATCTTCCCTTCTAGACTTAGGATGGAGATGGCTCAAAACTGGCTTATATGTGAAGAGACTAATTCGTTGGATACAAAGCAACCATCTGCTCTTCCTCAGCTTGCTGGTATGGTACCTTTAGTCCAAATTCTCCAGATGAGCTTCCACAACCTCCTAAGTAGTTTGGAGCAGAGGCTGAGCTTGGGTGGTTCACCACGTCTTGGATATGCTAAACCAACCTGCTAAAGTTTGAATCTGAGGGCAATACTCTAGTAGGGTCACTGAAGGTCTCCTTTATGAACTTCTCCACCTCCTACTTTGAGCTCATCAATTTTCCAGACTTTGCTTCACCTAATAGTGATTAAGATGTTCATGTTGGCTAATGGCTAGCTCCTTGATTACTTTCTTTCTCCCCAGCTTCAGCTATTTTTAAACCCCCTGTTCAGAGTCTTGATCTCCTTGATTTGCTTTAAATTTCATTTTCTCTTCTGGTTGTTTCCTTCTTCTGACATCTTTATTTATTCATCCCCACCCAAAACCATTCTCTTGCTGTCAGTGATGGTAAATAGAGTGTCCACTTTCCATATTCTCCTCAAATCTTGACAACTGTTGATCATTTTGGGCCATTGGATTAGTTTCCTAATAGCTTGGGGTGGGTTTTCAAGGGTGGCATTGGTCTGGTCCCACATGAAGAAGTAGGTGCAGAGAGATCAGTATTATTGTGATTTCCATGCTGGAATCTCTGTCTGTATACTACACCTGCCTCTCTTTTCTTCCAGATTTGGACTTTGCTTGAATTTGCTTTATTGCAGATTTTCCCACAGTGGTACTTCCCACACATCCCCAGTTTGCTTGAGCTTACCATTAACAATGTTACTTTAATTATATAGTACATATAAAGTTTTTTTGAGTTCTGTCAATGTAAAGTTTAGGAATAAAAAGCTCTATAGCTCTGCTAAATAGCCTAATGAGTACTGTAAATATTTAAATGGAATCTGTGTTGAAAACATCTGTGCTGAGGAGTTCTGTGGAATTTAGCTTAAAGTTAAAGAGGTTTCTGGCCAAAAAAAGTTTATGTACCCCTGTTCTTAAAGTAAAACTTGTGGTAACATGCTAACTCAAGTGTGTGTTTTACTGAAGAGAGTTTGTTAATTTCTGTCTGTGCTGGCCTCAGTTAACATGTGTTTACTGATTACCCACAGCATTTTCCTATCAGACTCAAAAACATAAATCAGCTAATGAGCTGTTGTGTTTCTGAAATGAAAAGAACATCCTATTCTTCCAACAAAAATCCAAATTAGTGTTTTGTTTACAGGGTTAGGAGGTCAGTGGTGGATCAGTGGTTCAGGCTCTGAGACAGTAATTGGAAGGTTATGACTGGTAGAGTGCTGTTATTGTGTTCACAATGATGAGTGCAAGTGATAAACATGAATAATGTGTAAAGTGTATATGTAAAGATCCTTACATCCAACAGTGTGTGTAAATGTTGATCCTGGAAAACGCTGTGTAGGAAATCCAGATCTTTCTCACTGCAGTCTGTCAGTGCATGGATCTCTTCTAGACTATCCAGAACCTGAGAAACTGCCCCTACAAATCCAACCACGCATGGACATTTGCATGCACATACACATTAAGAAAGAACAACAAAATGGACAACAACAACTTAACTTCAAAGTGGCAGCATCAAGCTTAATCACACAAAAAACACACACAACATGACAGTTGAGAATGCCACTAACAGAGGCATTCAGTGTTTTTTTTAAGAACCCACATGCAGGCTCATATTATGTACAACAATGTCTTCAGACGTGGAACACTATATTAGCATGAAAATGAAATAGGCTCAAAACATATGAAAGATTCAGGTTTTAAAACTACAAAGTGAGATCTGGAAGAACATTCATTAATAATGACATCACAGAGTCACTTTTAATCACACATGCAGTTAAATGCTGAGTCTCAGCCTGGAGATGCTTGGATGGAATAATAGCACAGATAAGGGTTGAGGTGAAAAGATGTATTACTTGACAAAGTAACAGAAATAAGACCAGGGGCAGTGGTGATGCCAGAATCCATAGGATACCTACTTTCTGCAGCAAGCAATCCTAGGAAGGGCAGCATTAGGACAAATGAGTTAATTAGAGAATTAGAGAGGAGAGAGAATCTCATACCAGAACCACATGCGATATTAAAAAAAAACAGAAATGAGACTGTGACCAAGGAGAGAACACCCAAGAAAAAGACAGACAAAAACTGTAATGACAAATGGCTCTAATACTGGTTATGGAACTATATAATGCTGACAAACAGCCTGAATCCTACAAATGATGACAGCCATATGAAGCTCCTTAATGGCTTAATATTAATTAAACATATGACACAAAAAGAAGAATATTCTCTCAACAAAGAGGAAAAATTATAGTTTATAATAATTACGAATTCAGCATCTGGCGTGATATAAAATGAACCACAGCAGAACAATACTTGCATAGGTGGAGTGACTACTACTTTTTGGCTGCAGAGCCCTTTTCAGCAGACTTTATTTGATGAGCATTTAATGAACTGGTTCTTTTTATTTAAATACTTAGATTGCAGCCAGTATTTAAATACTTGCAGTAAGTTTTTATAGGCAGTTAACCCCGGTTTGAGCTCAGTTACTAAATTCCAGTTTAGTATCAGCTCAGAAATACTGTGTATCTGTGTACCCCACTGTGTATCTGCTTTCTCTTAGCACAACAGCAGGATCTAAAAGTTGGCTTTTTAGACAGGGATGTGGAGGCTATTTCACAATATATGGCACACTTGTTCCTCACCATATGGCTTTTGTCACTGGTGACAATATAAAAAAAAAGATCAACATCAGGCTATACAAAATGTTATATGTGACTCACTAAACTGCTTATATGTGAGTAAAAATCATTAAACAGAATCAAGTCATTTTAAAGGATGACTAAAACAACAATCTTAATCATACATGATGAAACCTAAGGTGGAAACCTGGAGTTGGGATAGGTGGGATAAGTGTCCTACCTGAGGAGGTGGGGTCCTCTGTGAAATCATGAAGTTCCTCTGGGGGGTCACCATAGAAAGAGTTGAATTTATGGCTGGATACAGCAGCCAGCACTGCTCCCTATAAAAAAAAAATCTTTTTTCTTTTTCTGACCTAATAGTTTCACAGTCTTTTCGCTTAAAGAGCCCAAATTTAAGGCAAAAATAATGCCTTTGTCATTGTGAAAAAATGAAGTAATGAATATTCAATTCAAATTAATTGAAGCCTAGGGCATTCTGGGGTCTGACATTTCCTCTACAAAAAACAGGCAAACACTGCCACATCAAACCACATTTATTCACTTATTCACAGACTTAAAATCAACATGCTCACCAAGCTAAATACTGACAGTATTTGTTTTTGATAATTGCCTAATGAGACTACAAACAAGAGCTGTCGTCTCTCTGAAGCAGAAATTTATACTTACTGACCTAAAAACAGCAGCATTCTATTAGCATGCTCAGATACTTTAAAAATGTTTTACTTTTCTTTCAAGTCTGCAGTTCTTATCTGTTTAGTTAATAACACTGATTGGTAAACTTTGCAAATCAATATGTTAGCCATTAAGGAAAATCATTTTTGTAAAATCCATTTTTTATATTTATACATCTTTATACATTTATACATTTAGTCACATTTTCCATTTTTATTATCTATGACGTACTGGGTAGTCACGTAAATGTTTGTAAAAGTGATATGTAACATGATCTGTTATATAAATGTTAAACAGGTATTCGATGTAAGGTAATAATCACTAAATGTTGGACCTTCAGCTTTCTCCTGGCATTGAACTTCCTCAGCTGTTCCACAGTCTCAGGCAGGTGGATCTTGTAGGCATAGCGATCCCTCTCCTTCATAACAATAGGAAATACAAAACTTGTTCAAAACCTGTACAAACCAATAAAACCACAATCAAAAAATTTAACCTAAAAATGATAAATTATGCCTTTATTGGTAGGATATAAATTAGTTAGTGTGTCTATGCATTTCAAAAACATCTTTAGCAAGAGGTGGTTGTGCTTTGTGTGAAGGTCATGTCCACCATGGACAATTCCCCTCCAAACTGGCAGATGGCAACTACCCTGATATTTTGAATTCCTTCCTTGGTTGTTTCACTGATTTCTTGTGCACACCTGTCTTCTGTTTCTCTTGATTAGTTCCCCTTTATATGTTCTGTGTTTTTACTCTTTAGTGAATTGCCATTTGTATTGTATTGTGAATCTGCAATTGTACTCGCCTGGTTAGGTTCTTCGTTTGTTTATCTAGCCTTTTGAACCTTGCCGTGACTATTTATTTTTGTTTAGTTTATACATTGTTTAAAAATAAATAAAGCCTGCACCTGTACCCACCTCCCTGGGGTTGAATTTGACGATTATTCTTTGTATTTAAGAAGGGCTATATGACCTTCAATTGATTATTTTTTATATTATTTTATAAAATTAGTATCTTTTTCAAACTTATATTTTCTTTACCTTTAGGATAAGCTTTATATTGTCCCACTTCATACCTACACTATATATCTATACTTTACTTTTAGCCAAGGGTGGTTGAGGGCTTCATAGACGGTAATCCTCTCAGCAGGGTCCAGCATCAGCATGCGCCGTACCAAGTCTTTTGCACTCTCTGAGATATGGCTCCACTGCCGAGGATTCATCTGATATAAACACGCAGACACAATTCTGTGAGACATGGGCTTAGTTCCATTTGGTCAGCTTATTGTAATATATTCAGCTTCTATAAGTGTTATATAGCCCTAAAATCCACAACAGACCTAAACTATAAAATATAAGTAATTTCTTTTAAGTTTCTTTTCAAAATTGTACAGTTTCCCTTGTTTATTTTTCTTTAATACAACCTACTTTTAGATGAGACATCATAAAACAATTTCATTACATAAACAAATTCTTACATGTTGAGCAATTTTACTTTTGAGAAAATTCAGAAAAAAATCCAGAATGTCTAACTTGATCTCGTTAAGATTGCATGCTTGTGGAATTCTGCAAATAGAGCACTACCTTGTATTTGCCTTTAATAATGCCCTCAAACAGGCGTTCCTTAGTGCCATAGAAAGGAAGGCATCCACTAAGCAGGATGAAGAGGATGACACCACAGCCCCATACATCCACAGGTTTCCCATATGGCTCCCTCTTAACCACTTCAGGGGCCATGAAGTGAGGCGTCCCTACCCGCCCTACCCAGAAAAAGACAGAAAGAAAAAACTACAGTTGTATTTAACAACAGTAATTGGAAAAATATCTTGGAGGTGGGTAACTCCTGAATGATGTTTTCTACCTACTATCTACAAATATGAGGGTGGCATACACATATGTACCCATGCAAATACATACCTCCAGCCACCAAGCCAGACTCGCCTAGCTGAATGGCCACCCCAAAACCTCCCAGCTTGACAGGAGCAGAGTTCTCTTTAGATGCCAGGAGCACACAGTGAGGCTTTAAGTATAAAGCAGCAGTTTAGAAAGTTAAGGTATGACCCAAGACAAAGAGTGACATGAGAAGTGACATAATTTTCAAAAAGGAACAAATGATGCACCATAAATGCAATATACTGCCTACTCCAACCTTTGCACTTAAATGATTCAGCCACCTGAATGAAAAACTAAGACATGGGAATATAGGAGCAAGTGTAATTAAGCTACATTTTCCTATGTCATTCTCATTCAACTATTCAAAATGTTTCATTGATGACAGAGAAATGAAAGCCAAATTCAGAAAAGTTACTGGCCCCACAGCATGAACAGTACTGTTAGTTTTGCACAAAAATATTCATAACATGCATGTGTATACAGCCTATATATAAATATCAGCAGGTCCATAAATATTTGGACATCGACAATGTTATTTTAACTGTCTACCACAGTATACTGGAATTGAAATATGAGCTCAAAGTGACTTTCAGCTTTAATTTAAGGGTGTTTACAATGAATGGTATAGGTATTACAGCACATTTTATACTTTAAGGGAAGAGAAGTAATTGGACAAACTAACAATCATAAATTAAATTGCCATTTTCAATACTTGATGGCAAACCCTTTGTCAGCAGTCAATGACTGAAGTCTGGAACCCATAGACAGTACTAGACGCTGGGCTTGTTCCCTGTTGATGCACTGTTAGAATTTTACTGTAGTTGTCTTCAATTCCTGCTTGTTCTTGGGGTATTTGGCCTTCTGTTTTGCTTTCAGCAAATGAAATGCATGCTCAATTGGTGTCAGGTTAGATGATTGACTAGTTGACTTGACTTGTTCAGTGAAGAGCATTGCATTTCTTTGCCTTAAAAGTGCTGGGTTGCTTTCAGAGTATGCTTCAGGTCATTGTACACCTGCATTGTGAAGTGCCATCCAATGGGTTTTGAAGCATTGAGTTGAATCTGAGCAGATAATATAGCCATATGCACTTCAGAATTCATCCTCCACAATTAACAATTATCAATAAACACAAGGCAAGAAGTTCCACTGGCAGCCATACATGCCCACACGATAAGATGAGGTGGTATGCTTCAGATTTTGAGCAGTTCCTTCCCTTCTCTATACTCTTCTCTTTCAATCATTCTACTTCATAGTCACTTGTCCAATTATTTTTGAGGATGTCAAAATTTATAGAATATTTATTTTCTTATTATGGCTAAAGAGCTGATTTGAAACTTTATAGACTACTTTGTTTTCTGTGGTTGCTCCTTCAACCGAATCCCCACAAATTAAAAACAGACAGCACCATGCAGGGCATTTGCAAACAGAGAAAAGGAAAGAAGACCACCAATAAGGCAAGAGAAACAAAGATATGTTACATACAGCACTGATCACAGAAACATGACAAGAAGATAAAACAAGAGAGCAAAGTAATTTATAATTAGGATGCAAAACCGTGGTTGGAAAAAGACTGAAGACTTTATGCACCTCTTCAAATGAACAAGGAGTACAATGCTTCAGGAAGAGAAAGTGATATGCACTTTAAATGGTGGTGGGTAATATTTTGTGTCATGTTTGTGGGGTGTGGCTGGGCATGTGCATGTAGGAGGTGACAGTAAAAGCAAACGTTTATTAACTCACGGAGGCAAAGGTACAAAGTCGGCACGCAAATTCAGTCCATAAACAAGGAGATCAGCAGACAAAGTATCAGAGACAAAACAGTAACACAGAAACCAGACAAGCTAAACACAGTCAAAACTGACAAAAAACTGGGTCTACAAAAAGGCTTGGCAGTACCGGACAAGGGTAAACTACTGCTTTGCAAAGTCCCTGTGTAACTAAGAGTCCGTATATAGCATGTGTAATCAGTCTTAATGCACAACAGCTGAGCGCAATCAAGCTTCCGCTTACGTGGTGGGACTTGTAGTGCTGACCTGTTGTTCCGCCACACAGACACAGAAGCACGTGCAGTAATGCTGAGCACAGCAAAAATCATGGAGAGCGTGCTGCATGCAGCAAAATTCAAAGAACACACTGTGCCCGCAGCAAGGGGTAAGTCCATAACAGATCCCCTCCAGAGGCACTACTCCCAGAGCACCCAATGAGGTTGTCCCTTGGAGGGGCTGGGCCTGCAGGCTCAGGTATGGCACTAGACACCACCAGGGCTTGAATACAAGTATGAACTTGGGTTCAGGAGGAACTCCGGCAGGAACTTAAGCACATGCATGAGCATGGGGTCAGGACCAGGCATAGACTCAGGTATAGTCTCAGGCACAGACTTGCTTGCACTAGTCTTGCTCTTAAGTGAGGGGGGGGTGCAAGTTTGTTTCGGTGGACTTTCATCTGGGACTAGATATGGTAAAATGTTCTTAAGTTCCTTTTCGAGTTTGCATGCTATGGCACTGGATTAGAACATGAGAACCAGCCTGAAAGCAGTTACACTGTCAGAAACAAATGGGCTCCATGACAGGAACTGTCACAGGCTTAGAAGCAGGTTCAGGTTTAGAGGCAGGCTTGACTGAGGAGACTGGATTCGGGATAGTCTCTGTGACTGCGACTGGAACAAGAGGAGCAGGCTCCGTGACCGCGACTGGAACAAGAGGAGCAGGCTCTGTGACCACGACTGGAACAGGAGGAGCAGGCTCTGTGCCTGCGACTGGAACAGGAGGAGCAGGCTCTGTGACTGTGACTGGAACAGGAGCAGGCTCTATGACCACATCTGGAACAGGAGGAGCAGGCTCTGTGACTGTGACTGGAACAGGAGCAGGCTCTGAGATTTGAACTGTAGCCGGTGTGCTAAACTGCTCCTTGACTGGAGCGAGCTCTGAAACTGGCTTTGAGGCCTGAACCGGCTCCAAGACTGTGGACACAGGAACCAGAGAGGGCTCCATGACTGTGACTGGAACAGGAACAGGCTCGGAGACTGTGGAGGCCGGAGCTGGCTCAGAGAATGTAGAGGCTAACGCTGGCTCGGAGACTGTGTCTGGAGTGGGCTCTGGTGCCATCTGTGGCTGGATGAGAGAAAGTTTACCAGCTCAGGTGTAGGCTCAGACCTGGGTTCAGACATAGACATGGACTCAATCATGGACTTGGACTTGGACTCAAGCATGGACTTGCACTTGGCATAAACATGGATCCAGGCATGAGAATATGCTCAGACCTGGGCATGGTGACATCGTCATCTTCAAAGCCTGGCAGAGGGGCAATGATATCATCCTCAAACCCATGAGAACACACTAGAGCAATGGCCTACTCTTTGGCCTCTGGGCTAAGGAGCACTGGTCAACCTTTGAGCCAGTGGATGGGGCTTTGGAGTGGTTGCCTCCTTCTCAGCCACTGGAGGGGGCTCTGGACCAGTTGCCTCATTCTCAGCCACTGGAGGAGTCTCTAGAGTGATAAACTCCTTCTTGATGGCCTCATAGATCCACATGAGCATGGCACCAAATTTAATGGGGCTCTTCATGCACGGGTGTTCTTTGGTGATGAGGTACCTTGCCCTGTGAGTCAGTGGACCATGGACCTCATTCATATGTCCTCAGCTGGTTTAGGATCCACCAGACTGTGATAATACAACATGTACTGAAGCAGGAACCCATTTGGTGGAAATTCCACACTGCCAAAAAGCTGACGGAGTATCCATCCACCATCACTACAGGAAAAAGGAGTGCATGGTGTGCATGTGGCCATCCTCCCATGATCTTGCTGCGTCCATGTTTTGGTGAAGCATTCTGTCATGTTTGTGGGGTGTGGCTGGACAACACGTGCAGGTAGGAGTTGGCAGTAAAAGCAAACATGTTAATTAACTAACGGAGGCAAAGGTACAAAGTCAGCAGGCAAACTCAGTTCAAACATAAAGGTTCAAGCTATCAGCAGACGGTGCATCAGAGACAAAACAGTAACAGAAACAGTAACAGAAACCAGATGAGCTAAACACAGTCAAAACAAAAATGGGTGTACAAAAAAGCTTGTAAGTAGCAGACAAGGGTAAACTAATGCTTCACAAGGTCCCTATGTAACTAAGAGTCCTTATATACTGTGTGTATAATATGCATATATTTTTTCCATTTGAGAAAGAGTACATGGCCTTTCC
>JAQQZU010000036.1:22161674-22174928 GCA_030068025.1 Parauchenoglanis punctatus | reverse complement strand
GAGAGAGAGAGAGAGAGAGAGAGAGAGAGAGAGAGAGAGAGAGAGAGAGAGAGAGAGAGAGAGAGAGAGAGAGGGTGGAGAGGTCAGAACCAGGTGCAGAAGTGGAGTTTACCAGCAGCTGCAAGGAAAAAAGGGAGTGTGGAAGCCCTCCAAAGGTAGTGAAGTTAAGTAACAGAGGCTTGTGTTTATAAAATTATTTTATTACATTGGTCTGAGTGATGGGAACAATACCAGCACAACAGAAAGTGGTATTTACACAGCAGCTCTGTGCTGTGCCTGTAGCAGTGTTAATGTAGTTTATAGTTTGGTGTGTTTTTGCAGTGTAACAAGAGTCATTACTTGGGAAAATATCAGCGACGCTAATGAATACTATATAGGTACATTATCATGCAGCAATATTTTGACATTATTTACACCCAATTACCTGTCCAGCACAAAACAAGCAACTTCAGCATCACTCTGAAAACATTTATCCTCCATAAATGATTTCCATCTGGGAAAAGCCACACTGTTTATACATTTGACTGGTTTTCTGGGTTTCATTTTTTGCTTGTTTGCTACTCAGTAAAGCATCCTTGTGTTTGAGAAAGGGCATACATAAATAATTTATTATTAAATATATTTTATATTTTATATATTAAATATATTATATATTATTATTATTATTATTGTTGTTGTCGTCATCATCATCATCATCATCAATCACCGCTTCCTCCTCTCCAGTTTTATTTTCCTGTAGGTCTCTGTACATATTTAATGACCTGTAATATGATCCAAGAATGATCCATGTTTATAATTTTTCTTTCTTTCTGTTTTCCAAGTCAAGTTGTAATAGGAACAAAGGTAGAAACTAAAGTTCCTAAAGGGAAGCAAAAAATAAAATAAAATGGGATGGGAATAGAATAGACAGAAGGAATAACACATGACAGACTGTGCTGTTAAGAGAATAATACACAAAAATAATGCACATTGTATAACAGCATGGTCTGGAATGGTATTCAGTTATACCACTGTGATTTTCCAATGATTACAAACAGAAAGCATAAACAAGACTGACCGTGCTTACAGCATAAATGTAATGTCTAAAAAAAAACTCCCAAAAAAAACCTTCAGTACATCAAGAAAATGGAAAAAAAAGATAGAAAGGTAGAACCTCTAGTCAGTATTTGTTCAGCAAATCAAGTTCTTTTACTGACCACACAGCCATGTTGGTGGAGTTTATACAGTAAGCCATATACTGAGTATGTTTGTATTTCATTGCTTGTTTGACTGATACATGCTTTGACTTTTTATTTTGTTAGAGCATTACCCCTGAAAGTATTTAAGTATGTTAGAATAGTCATGTATATACTTTTAAAATATTCAATAAGTACATCATTCCAGCTTTTTGCCTTTCTAGGGGTATTTTTGCTTCTCCAGTTACACAGATATTATGTCACATTGCAAGACAGACATTGATGATGTATCAGGTATCACAATTACTGTATGGTGATACCATCATTACTGTAGGCAATGTATCACGATAGTATTGTATCATGAGTTACTCTGATTCACACCCCTACTCATGAAGCAACAAAATAAATGCAGTCTACAGAAACATTCTGTCTGCCAATTTACAGAGAAATGCATCTAATCCAATACTTCATCATGTAACAAGACAGTGACCCAAAACACATTGCCATCATAAGTCTTCATCACGGAAGTGGAAGCTTTTAGACTGGCCAAGTCAAGCATCAGACCTTAACCCAATTGAGCATGCATACCTCCTTAAGAGAAAAAAAATCTCCACCAAAACAAACAAATGAAAGAAGCTGTGGTACAAGCCTGAAAGAATGCAACGGTATGGTAATGTCAGAGGGTCTCCACCTTGATGCAATTATATATAAAACCATGACCTTGCCATTGACCTTGCTGTTCCAATACATTCAGAGGGGATTGTATAGTACTAGGATAATAGTTAATGCATGTAAAAATCCATGTTCCTAGCTGCTGGTCAGCATTGGATTTTATGCCTCCCAATAATGGATTTTTTTAATATTATTTTCTCCCAGTTATGTATTTTTTTCCCAATTATGGAATTTTTAAAAAATTACCATTTTAGTCATATTTGCATGAATATAGTGGTCAGCTACAACATTAAAACCACCTCCCTAATATTGTGTAGGCCCGCCTTATGCTGCCAAAATAGCTCTGACACATCGAGCCATGGACTCCACAAGACCTCTGAAGGTGTGCTGTGATCTCTGACACCAAGACATTAGCAGAAGACCCTACAAGTCCTGTAAGTTGCAAGGTAGGGCGTCCATGGATCGAATTTGTTTGTCCAGCACATCCCACAGATGCTCATTCAGTTTGAGATCTTGGGAATTTGGAGGCCAAGTCAAGTCTTGAAATAAAAAAATATTTGTTTATTTAGGTGGTAAGTGTCAAATTAACATCCACAGGAATGCCAGAACTCAAGGCTTCCCAGTAGAACATTGCCCAGAGCATCACATTGCCTCTGCTGGCTTGCCTTCTTTCCACAGTGCATCCTGGTGCCATCCTTGTGCCTGATGCCAATGTGATTCATCAGACCAGGCCACCTTCCTCCATTGCTCCATGGTCCAATTCTGATGCTCATGTACCCACTGTAGTCACTTTTGGCAGAGGACAGGGTCAGCATGGGCACACTCCTGCTATGCACTATACTGTATGTCCTCACACCTTTCTATCATATCAGGCTTTAACTTTTTTCAGCAATTTCTGCAACATCAGCTTTTATGTGGGTTTGGAGCAGATGGGCTACTATTTACTGCCCACATGCATCAGTGAGCCTTGGGCGACAAAGACCATCTCACCAGTTCACTGGATGTCCTTCCTTGGACCACTTGGTAGATATTAAAGACTGGGAACTGGGAACACCCCAGAAGACTGACTGGTCTGCAGTTATGCAGGCACATACACAGCAAGCTGCGATTCATGGTGAGTTCTGACACCTTTCTATCATAGCTAGCACTAACCTTTTCAGCGCTTGGTGCTACAGTAGCTCTTCTAGCTCTTCTGTGAGATAAGAACAGATGGGCTAGCCTTCACTCCCCGTATACATCAATGAGCCTTGGGTGCCCATTACCCTGTCACTTGATCACTGGTTGTCTTTCCTTGGGCCACTTCTGGTAACCCCTGCATACTGGGAACACCCCACAAGACCTGCTGTTTTGGAGATGCTCTGACCCAGTAGTCTAGCCATAACAACTGGGCCCTTGTCAAAGTCACTCTGATCCTTACGCTTGTCCATTTTTTCTGCTTCAAACACATCAAGTTCTGAGAATGCTTGTTTACTAGTAAGGCTACGATTAGTTGGCATAATCCATGGCGTCAATTCCAAAATTTTAGTGTCAATGCGTAACACGTAAATGCACTACAGAAAGAGCTGGGGGCAATATGGCTTCCACTGTCTGCCATAAAAGCATTCTGTACTCATGAAGAACATATGAATGATTGCGAAATGACCAAAACTTTCGAAAGTGTGGGAGCATTACATGAAAAATAAACCAAAGAAGAAAATTCAGTGCAGACTTTGCAAAGCAGATTTGCCATTTCACAGAAGCACAATGGTGATGCGTGAGCATTTGAAGTGGAGGTACCCTGAAGCCATGATGTCCACTCTGGATGGGTAAGTACGGATGGGGCCTATGGTAGCTCAGTGTTTAAGACATTGGACTAGTGATCAGAAGGTCGTGAGTTCAAATCCCAGCACTTCCAAGTTACTACTGCTGGGCCTGTGAGCAAGGCCCTTAACCTTCACTGCTCACATGTATAAAATAAGATCTATGTAAGTCGCTCTGGATAAGGGCGGCTGCCAAATGATGTAAATGTAAATGTAAGTATGAGCGAGTTAAGTGCATCTCATTGAATTGGTAACTTGTAGATCTTTTATTTTCATGACCAACTGCTTCATGCTTTAGCCAACTGGCTATAATATTAGTATTATAATGTTTATATTGTATATTGTATAATGTATATAAAACAAAGCCTCATGGATGATGCTTTCTAAATGAACATTTCAGTTATGTTACATAATGCATAATAGTACAATAGTAAAGCAGTGCATTATAGGAGAAGCTGATGATCAACAAATTCCATTCAGGTTCCACCTTTCTCTCCAGAACTCATTTTAAAAAGCTCATGGAGGGAAAGTTTGAAGTTACTCTTGATAAGGTTAAAGATGCTCTTAAATCAACCAAGAACAAGATTGCTCTGACAGCTGACACCTGGACTAGTGTTGCCACATAAGCATATCTTGGCATCACTTGTCACTTTACAAGTGATGACTAGGAACTCACCAGCTTCTGCCTCACAACCATGCCACTCAAAGAACGGCACAGTGGACCCAACTTTGCTGCATGAATTGAGCAGGCTGTGGAAAGGTTCGAGATCCCTCCAGGCAAAATTTGTGGCAGTTGTTCATGACAACGGCTCCAATGTTGTGCTGGCTGCAAACATCTTGCAGGAAAAACATGGATGGATGTCTGTCCACTGCACTGGCCACACTTTACAGTTGGTGATCAGGTATGCACTGAAACACCCTCAGATCATTAAAATACGAAGAGCAGCGAGGTGTTTCATGGAACACTTTAAACAAAGCAAACTGACTTCAAGCACACTGAAGATGAAGCAGATACAGATTAGGTCTCCGGAATGCAAACTTGTCCAAGATGTTTCTACCAGGTGGAACATCACATATTGTTTGATTACTTGCCTGCTGGAAGAAAGACTGCCACTGACAGCAACTCTAACTGACCTGACAGTAATAAAGAGCGGGAAACAATGTCTGGACTTCAAAGCTGGTCAGTGGACTCAGCTAGAGGAACTGGTGAAAGCTCTCCAGGCCTTTGAATGTGCCGCTGTCTGCTTGAGTAGTGAAAGCTATGTTACAGTCTCTGCTCTGCTTCCTGTGATCAGAGAGCTTTTGAAATCCACCCACATTACCTATGATACAGCTCCTGTGCAGGCCATACAGGCAGCTGCTTCAGAGGAGATTACTGCACGCTGGTCAACAGAGGTCATGGTGACAGATGAAAACCCAAGCAAACAGATCATTGCAGCTTCTCTAGACCCACCTAATTTCCACCTGAAATTCCTGACACCAGAAGAGATGTTCAGTATTCAGAATAAAGTACAAGGTCTAGCACTACGGTCCATGCATGGTAGTACTACTGTGAAGAACCAGAGCACCAGTGGAAAATGAAGAAAACACAGCATCAGATGGCAGGGATGCCATAGCATCAGCAGAGAGAATTACAAATAGGTCTGTTTCAGCACTAGATTCACTACTGGGATGTGACTCAGACAGTGAAACCAATGAACAGGATGCGCACAACCAAGTGTTCACTAAGGAAGTAAGATTTGTTTATTTACATAGGAACAGTGCATACTAATATTTAAAATCAAATGTAACATTTAGCCACCAGATAATTTTCATCTGTTGTCCCATGGCAGATGCTAATGTACTTCAGAGAGCAGCCCATCTCAAAGACAGAAACTCCCCTCCTGTCTTGGTGGAAAGCTGAACAAGGCAAAGTATTCAACTCTTGCATCACTAGCCAAATCATTCTTGTGTATTCATGGTACATCTACTTCCTCTGAGCCACCCTTCCCAGCAGCTGGGAACATCACCTAAAAGAGAGCCAGCCTAACTCCAGATGATGTAGATATGTTCATGTTCCTGTACTGCAATTTAAAGCATTTTTGAACTATTATTAAAAGTTATTTTGGATTGGAAGAAGTTCTTTTTATTTAAAATTGAAGCCTTATTTGAACTTTTGGACTTCCAGACCCAGCAATATTTGAAAAAGGATGGACTATTTTTTATTTTTAATGGACTTGAATATCACTTTTTAGCAAAGTTATTCTTTAGTTCATTTTGGACTTTCTGAGTTACTACTTCCACAACCTGCAAGATAGGTTAATAGCCCCACATGCTGGGGCAGAGGCTGTGATTTTGCACTTTAATTTGTATTATTTACATTTTATTGTAATGATCATGTTACAAATACATTTGATTCAGCTATCAAGCTTGAGTTTCAAATTCATATGTTTCATGGGTCATTATTTTAATTTGCTATGGGACCTTATGTTAAGGCAGAGACAGGGTGTCATTAATAAGTGTGCAGACTTGATCAGGTGAAGTAAAACATGCACTGGAGCCTGGAACAGGAGCCACACCCACAGGAAGCAGAAATGGAGAGCGTGACAGAAATAATTACTGACTAATCGAAAAAATAATCAACAGATTAGACGACTACCAAAATAATCATTAATTGCAGCCCTATTTACTTGCTGCCTATTATATCCTACCCCTTGATAGGTTCCATTGTAACTCCATTGTTATTATAAGATAATCAATGTTATTCCCTTCATCGTTCAGTGTCTTAATGTTATAGCTGATTGGTATATATGGTTTGAAGTCACTGTGCAAGAGCAAAGTGATTTTCTTTTACAACATGTTGCCATTTGGGTGCATGTGCATTGCTTACCTGGGGAAGAGATGACACCAGGATTCACTATGAGAAGGCAAGCAAGCAGAGGCGGTGTGATGCTCTGGGCAAGTTCTGCCGGGAAAGTTTGGAACTTTGGGTCCTGGCGTTCATGTGACTGTAACTTTGACACATACCACCTACCTAAACATTGCTGCAGACCAAGTGCACGAAGGGTCATGGCAATGTACATGAAGGGTCATGGCAATGGTATTCCCTAGTGGCAGTGGCCTCGTTCAGCAGAATAATGTGTCTTAATAATTAATCTCAATCCAATCGAGCATCTGTGGGATGTGCTGGACAAGCAAGTCCGATCCATGGAGGCCCCACCACACAACTTACAGTACTTAAAAGGATATACTGCTAACATTTTGGTGCCAGATACCACAGCACACCTTTAGAGGTCTTGGAGTCCATGCCTCGATGGGGCAGAGCTGTTTTGTCGGCACAAGGCAGACCTACACAATATCAGACATGTGGTTTAAATGTTATGGCTGATTGGTGCAACAGTATTGTTTCATTGAAAAGAGCAACAAGAGGCAGTCAGAACAATGTAGATCAATGTAAGTCTTTCAAAATTACACAGAACCAAATAACTGAAGTAAGCTAACAATGTTAGCTAGCAATATTACATACTTATTTACCTTTCTGTTAGTGACCTTACAAGCCATCTTACTAGTAGTTACATGGGTGAGGATAAGCATTTGCTAGCAGACCTTAACTAGTTGTCTTACCCCTGTTCGACACCATCTAATGGGTTGGGCACTCATGCAGCTCTTGTTTGCTCTCTATTTCTCTACAAGAAATTCCACATCATTCATAGTCCTCCAGTTTGAATTGCTGGCTGAAAACTTACAAATATCTATAACTTTCGGTGGTTTATAGACCACTTTAGTGTTTGTAAACAATGAGGCCCATTTAGCCTAGCAACATGGTGCTAATGGGGTTATCCTTCGTTCAACCGTCTTCTGTTGGAAGGGGGTCAGTTTAAATTAAATGCTGGAAATCAAATATATGAACATATTTCTACATGCAGCCTGTGTGTTCTCAAGATGGTGAATGTGTTATACACATATTGAATGTGTTATATACATGACAGATATATTGCCAGTTTGTTGCATCTAGGTTCTATTTTTGCATGTATTTTTTGCATTTTCTGTCTTTGTAGCATGTTGGGCCTTTTGGCCACCACAGGTGGCTTACATATTTGCAAAATTCATGTTGGATATTGTAATTTTGATCCATTGATGTGTGGAAACTGATAAAAAATTATTAAAGCTACACTATGAAGGATCGAAATCTGTGTATACCAGTGAGGTTGCAGATTTGCAACCAACTGAATGCCCCCTTCCTTATCCCTTTCTTTCCAGGTGTGTATTAGAAGGTACGGTGGCCATCAGATGCCCGCAGCATACAATCCAAGTCCTTCCACTTACTAGCCAGCACCTGATGTGGTTACTTTAAATAGATATTTAGAAATTGTATTTAGTTATTATTGTTGCTTGCTTCTCATTGTGGTAGTGTTTTATTGATGATGGATATTTTTGTTATTTGTTCCATGTTGTTGTACAGTTTTACTGCTAAAATTAGGAGAATAAATTTGTTTTTTTTTCTCAGTTTAAAAAGAGTCATAGACAAACATCCAGTAATGTTACTGAGGTCAGAGAGACAGGGAGAGGAAGAGGATTGCTCAGAGCAAGGCATGGAAGGGGAGCTAACAGAGTTGCTTCTGCTGCTCAAAAAGAAAAGGAAAGAGTGGAAACCCTTCAAAATGAGCGACGAGAAGTAGCAGAAGTTTCAAGGTATAAAATATGTTATAATGTTGGTCTGCTCGATATGAACAATACCAACAGAATAGAAAGTGGTATTTACATAGCAGCTCCATGCCTAACCAGTATCAGTGTTACTTCAGTCTGTAGTTTGGTGTAGTTTATCACAGTGTAACTGGAGTCACTGAAAACATTAGCGACACTAACAAATGATTATATAAATACTATAAGAACATTATTGTGAAGCGATATTTTGACATTATTTTGACATTTTGAAAAGCCACACTGTGTTTATCCCTGTTCATCCTTGCCATTGTCTGTCCCGATTTCACCGTCTTCATTTTGCTTCTTTAAAGAGGACTCATGCTCCCTTACTGTTTCTTGTCTTAAATAAAACGCATGAGCCTTTTAGTTTAGGTTCTCAAACTTGTTAACCAGCAAACACTGATCATTTTCCTTTCTTCCTCATCTTTCTTCTTGGTTCACGCTGCTGCTTGTAGAAACACGGAAAGCGCTCTATACAGGTTTTCTGTTCTGGACTAATGTAGCAACATGGCGGCCTCCATTAAACGTGGACCCGTGCCCTATGTAGATATAAATGGCTCATCCTAAGCTTACAAAAGTACAATGATTTGTAATTACAAGTATGCGTATAGTAATGAAAACATACTTATGAATACTATACTCAATTTCAGATAATAAATTCCCCTAAATCCTACATAGTGTAGCTTTAATTCTCTGAAAGTGCTCATAAGAAAGATAACGCCATGTGACTGAATAATACATACCATAAAATATATATATATTTTAGTTTTAAGCCACCTTAATTCTGCTAAAGATTGGGGACAAAATAGTACAAAATTTAAAAAGAACTGGAGCTCTATGGAGTCCAATTTAGATCAAAATTCACAAATAAATGTGATTCGTAACTATAATTTCATGATTTGCATATAAATGCCATGCTATTCACAAATGTATTTCATGATTCTCTAATAAATGCCTATTACACTTATTCAAAGATTGACAAAACTGCATTTACAAGCCGCTCGCCATTTGTAAACGTCCCTGCTTTTGTTGGTTTTTGAGACTTTCCAGACACGGGTCAATTTACAAATGCATCTTTATTTACAAAAACCCATTCTCTGGAGCCTATCAGATATCTCTTACAGTTTTAGCCAATCACATGAAGATGGCATTCGCGGATATGATTAAATGTAACCATGTTGCATTCCATCTGCACACTACAAGCAGCAATTCTCTGACTGGAGCACCTTAACAGACATTGCCCGGCGTTCCACATTCACTCCCCTCTGCCTCAACCTTAACATGACCTCAGGTCGCTGCACTCCACAGGTAAGTGAAAATGTGATAAGCCCATTACTGCCATGCATGATTAAATATGATAGAGTTAAATATATTAGAGGTTTGAAGGCTTGTGATGTGTTGTCAGTGATGTGGTATGTAGCACTAGTGTTCGTGCTACACTAACTACAACGCTGTAATAGACAACTGGCTGTAGCTATTGCTACATGGCAACATGATCTTAATTCAGTTGCAAATATCGCGACTGGACTAGCTAATGTGTAATATATAACTCAACAGACTACTTTATATTGGTCTCGATTGTCACACCTTTCCCTTTCTAAAGGGGCTGAAGGATCTGAAGCAAAACACTGCTCAAAATGGTCAACCCCATGCGTGTAGTCCTATCTCTCACCATAATTACCCATTTATTTATGATTTGCTACAAATATGGCTTATTAAACATATTTTAATCTATACATTTTTGCAATACTGCAACTGAGTTAAAGTGAATTGGCCTGAAGGTATATCAGTAATACTGATGGGTGATCTCAAGGGCCTTTTCATCACACTACAGCTGTAATCTTACATACTGTGCGAAAATGACCATTTCTTTCTCTATTCTTAATTAATCTTCACTAATTTACAAGCTTGAATTATTGGATAATATCAAATTATTCAGCAAATTATTCCTGCTCGGAAGGGGGGCGAGGTTTGTCCATCCTCATCCATTCCGCACAATTCATTTATTCATAGCCTTCACCATCTAAATACTTACTAGGCTATAATAATAATAATAATAATAATAATAATAATAATAATAAGTCGGTGCTAATGTTGAAAAGCGAAGTGATGCTTGTGCCATCGCTGGGAAAATCAATGACAGTTATTCAAGTGAATCGTGTATATCGTAGGAGAATCAACGGACTGAACCACCATCCATGGGCAAGTTACTGTACACTGCACACGAAAAGACACAATATGTGCATTAAACAGTCCGTCACTGTATTGGGATACTCACTTCCCGATCACCTCACACAGCTCATACACATCTTCAAACAGCACGTCGTCGTCAGCCATGGTCCAACGGGAATCGAGGATCCTAGCTTGCTAACGTTATCTCCGGGGAAATCCGTCAAAATCTGGGCTATATTTGTGAATGAAATCGGCGGCTGCAGCTTTGGTTCGTTGTGTGTTGAGATGCAAACTCGATATGCGCTGAAAATCACGACGTTGCTATTGACTGTTTAACCGCAGATATTCCCGTTCAAATGATTATTCCCAAGAATGGCAATGACAGAAACCGGGTAACTAGCTAGCCAGCTCGCTTGCTCTGCGATGTACGTTATGGAGTTGCCACTCCTCCGCCCCACCTTCTCCTTCCTCGTCTAGCAGCCCGGCTCTCTAATCCGCTGATCCGCGCTGATCACTGTGCCGGGAACATCGACTAAAACGCTGATCCGAAGATGATGTCGTCGGTAAGAAAGAAACCAGTTTTCCGACGATTTGGCAGCAACATCTGTAGGGCGGCTGCACAAGCAGCTAGCTAAGATTCTACCTTACTGAAAATGGTTGACAATATAAAGCTAGCCAGCAGGATTAATTAGACTATATAGGGTACGAGGTCTTGCGTATAACGTTTCTTGATTTATACTGCTAGCTGCACGAATCACTGTAGCTTACATTACTCCTCCAAGACACGCACGGTTGCCCTCTGAATTTGCAGTACACGCCCTGGCTCCAATGGATGCAGAGCGTATTTCACTAAATATTCCGAAATGTACAGCTATCGGTTTCCTCCTGGCCTTCGTTCCCTGAGTGCTGCTCTGCTGCTCTGAAGCTGCTACTCCTGTCCAAAATCCTAAGGCTCCTCCCTCTGAAATGTATGAAACTAGAAAATAAAGAGCCAACATGGCTGCATTTACGCATTCGGATTCCCGGATGAACCCAATAAGTGAACTATAACATTTGAGCCAAGATGTCCTGTTAAGGGCGCGTCGCTTCGCTAAACGCCAAGTAGTTTCCTAACCACCCCTGCTACCCAAAAAGAAAATCCTTCATCACACACCAGCCAATCCTTATTAAAGTTATCCCGAGCACGCCGTATGCTAGTTGACCATCTCTTTACGTCAGTGTCGGAAGGTTTTGTTTTAGCATTAGTAATATGGTCTAACATGGTAAATAAAATCATTTTCAGAACATTAAAAAGCTTAACATGGCAAAACCAAACGACAAAAAAAAAAAAAAAAATCCCATTTCCTATTCCTTAAATACTGAAACAGCAATCTTGGATCAAAATACTCTTTTATAACATAACATAAAACTGTTGTCAAAAGAATTATACTATATATAGTACATACAACATAAAATAGTACAAACCCACTATAATACAATACAAACCCATTATGTGGAATCGTTGTTTTGACAATCTGGCAGAAATTGATCTGATGCAAATTTGGTCTTCCTAGGTCATTGTTTTGGGGTGAAAAGCTCTGTTAAAGCCACTATAAGTGTTTACAGCTAATTGCTAACTTACAGATTCCTAACAGGATTAGAGGACTGCATGAACATACTTTGCAAGCACATTTACCCGACAATCATGTAAAGACACAACATGACTGTACAAGCCCTGGACTATGACATGCTAAATGCAACAAAAGTGGATGGTGATAACACAATGCACGAAATAATGATTATTATACCACAGCCCAATTCTCAAATCTGATTGGTCAGATGGTGTGTGTTACCCAGCAGACATAGAACGTTCAGCTAATGTTAGCTCATGGTTCTCCTATTGCTAGTTTTACAAAAACCTTGTGCCAATGTTTAGAGAATGTTCTCCCCAGGTAATTATGCATCATATTATTGTTATTATCATTATCATATTATTATGTTCCCCATTATGGGAATTGAAAGCTCTAACGTTCTTTTATGGTTGCATTGTGGTTTTCACTCAACATTCCTAAATGTTTTTATTTTTGTATTTATTTACACAACTATAAGACAACATTCCAAGAACGTTGCTTAGAAGTTGGCATTGTGGAGAAAAGGTCGTCGTGTTATTCAGTCTTGTATTAAATAACAAAAAATAAAGGGAAAAAAATCAACCCTTGGACAGGAGCTGATTCCTAGAGCTGACTTGTTCATGACCCACGTCACTGCTGCTCACAACTTACAACCTGGTAGCCTAATTTATGTACATGTAAGCGCTCTTGAAGGAGATTTCCGATGCACAAAATCAAGCAGCGACAGTCATGAAGAGGACACCCATCAGAACAAGGCTAAAGTCAGATTATTCTTGCTACTTGTGAAAGCCAGCATGGAAACAATTTGCCTGCATTGAAAGGCATAGAGACTTCTGTTGCTCGTGCTCTATGTTCCAACAGAACTAAAGGTCTTGCGCTCTGTTTAATACCCTGAGGTGACAGTTGAATTTGTGGGTTTATGTGTGTCAAGTGTGGAAATAGGACTTAGATTATTCTTATAGTTCATTTTTTTGTAGTTAGAAAATTATATTAGTGTGATATATTATTGTGATTCATTGTTTTTATTGTAAATAGTAATAGTAAATAGTAATAGCTTGATAGTGTTTGTTCTGGCATCAGTTATTATTCTTTTATTTGTTATATTGCTGTCACCTAGTGTTTGTTAAATAATTTTATAGATAC
>JAQQZU010000036.1:22141179-22161574 GCA_030068025.1 Parauchenoglanis punctatus | reverse complement strand
GTTGACCTGGTAGCGCAAAACCAATGTGATTTTTGGATTTAGCGCATTAAAATTATCCTAGATCAGCTATAAAAAGTCAGACCTTTTTTTCACTGTTGACCAGTGTAATAATAATAATAATAATAATAATAATAATAATAATAATAATAATAATAATAAGGGACAGTCATTGAACCTCTTGCAATAAAATCTCCATAACATAATGAGAACCCCACACAATGACATTTCGATGATGCTCGGAGGGGACCTTTAGGGGGCATACTGGGGACATTTTTTTGTTTCCTTGGACACCGATAATGGCCTGGAGAGTTCATCACATAAGCAAAACTAACTAGAATGACCATCATAAGATGGTATGATAAGCAAAACCAGCTGGAATGGCCATTATAAACTGGTACCACCAGCAAAACCATCAAAAATCAGGTGAAAACATACCATAAGCTAATCAATCATCATAAGCTGGTCAACCAGATTAAACTGGACAAGTTGTTTTCTTCAGCAGGGATAGTTTTTTGGAGACTCTTGTTGAGTTTCCATTAACCTGCTTAATGCAACTGAAATTGCAAACTATAAAATGAGTAATGGAACCATGTGAATATTGTGCGATATATCCAAAATCTCATCCTGATATAGGTACTTTCATTTCCAGGTAATGATGCATTTCACAATATATCACATTTTCTGTAAATTCAAAGAAATAAATAAACCTATTTTTTATTCTTAAAAAATCGGGAAGGTAGCATTTTCAGATTATCAAAATATCAGAAAAGAGTTAAATACACCTGGTAAAAGTACATATTTTGATAAGGTTGTTGATAATAACAGTGCCAAAATCTTTAGCATTAGCTATCCAGCATTTAAAAATGGCTTGTTTCCAAAAAAAGGTTTGGCCCAAAATAATAGTACTAATCATGAAAATCCTTATTTCACACAAACATCCTGGTTGTATGATTATAATAATTTCTTAATTAACATATTTACCTGTAATTTGGCTGGGGGAAAAAAGTCGAACTCTAATCTGCATCTAATAAACAGGTCTGTGCTAATGTGGCCTTAGCATTGCCTAGCAGCCCATCATTCAGAACAACAGATCTGTTGCCAAGTTTATTTGGAATGACTATCACGAGAGGAGAAAACCCAGCTTTAATCACATAATGTTCTATTTAGTGCAAAACTGCAAAGGAAACTCACTTTCTGATTGTCAGACTAGCCTCCATTATGTTTTTGTCTCTAAGTGGTGCATTATGTAATGTGTTGCTCTTTACTGACAAAAACATTATTCTATAACATTTAATATTTTGTTGGAAAAGTAATGTTTGGAAATCTACAGTGTTTTTGAACTGACTCTATAATGCAGAATTCATAAACAAACATCTAAAACAAAATTTGTACAAAAAAAATGAGTGTGACAGGTGTTACTGGCACACTGGAATTTAGTCGCTGGTGATTCAAAACCAGATGATTACAGGAAGTCATGATGATGTTTTATTTTAGAGTGAAAGCAGGGGTAATGTTGAGTAGATAGATTGCTTGTTTGTCCCCCAGATGTCTGCCAAGTAACACTAAGTATATTAGTGAGGCAAATGCCTTCTTAGTACTATTTGCAGCTCCTCTGTTTTTACTGACCACAGAGACCATGCACAACCATACCATATTGGCTCACAAAACGAACAGTCAAAGTTCACCTAAATAAAATCAGTGCAAAAGTAACTACTCCTGCAAACAACTCATCTTATGTGTCCTGCATCCTTTCCCTTCAGTGAAGTGGCTTTTTCAATTGTTTGGTCTGCTACCCAAACAAGCAGAACGATTTCAGATGTCTCCAGTGTCTTCACAGAAGGTAGTCAAAAAATCATTCAGCTAAACTGTAATGTACCTCTGCAGATTGAGCCTGTTTAGTGCCTTAGCTTTCATCTATAATTAAAGGTATGAGAGATGTACAAGTGGTTGTGTTTACCATAGGCAACTCCATGAAGCTGGGTCGAGCTGTGGATATAAGCCCCAAGGTTTTGAGCGAGCAGTTCACCAATTGAGAGAGATATCACAGGCTGCTTCTGCAGACTCAGTGCTACTGTCTACCTGAGAGGACCAACAACATGTACACACATTGCTGAATGTCAGGTCATATCTTTTTAAAGGAAAGTTATTACACCACAGCTTAAACAAATATCTAATGTGTTAGGAACTATCTAAAACATGCCCTTACCTTGAAGCTGACATACTGAAGGTGGTTGGAGTTTTTCTTGATGATTTGCTTGATGAGGTCTGGGTGTGTAGCCTTCAAGTAAGAGCTGGCATGCTGGTTGAGTTCAAATTCAAAGCACCTCCAAAGCTCAGGCATGTGGAAAGCTTGGTTCCGTCTGCTGCACACCTGTGAAGCAAACACTCGATCCAGCAAGGGCAGATACTGAAAAATCTGCAGCAGGATCTCCTGAGGTAGGCAGCCCCAGTCTATGGTGATCTCTGGGTTGTAGTTCCCCTGCTCCTGTACCAGTTCCTCTGAACCCTCTTTCCCCCCTTTGAACTCTACAAAGCTTTTTGCAAGTTTCAGGGAAACCAGGGCTTGGGCCTCCTCCATCCCCCTCCCTCTTCTGCCCTCTTTTCATTCTAGTAAAACAGCAGGTAGATGTTGAATGAGTCTGATAATATACAGTAGGGCAATAATCTGGGCATTGCATGGAAACATGCAACATTCTATCCAGCTGTGGCTTCTTTGGGAACTATTTTGTTATCAGAACAAAAATAAACAAAATATTTGGCCATATTTTCTGAAATGTGAGATAAACTACATTAATATTTTTTATTTATAGAACTGTTGTATACAGGAATAATTAACCAAATTGCACATGAATTTTACTGACTGAAGGGGAGACTCAAGGGAGAAACCCCTCAATGGAAACAACAACTGAAAGAAAATACAGAAAAGCCTAAAAAGGCATCACAAAAGAACAAGTTTGGTGATGTCATTGGATCGCTGCCTTGATGCAGTTACAGGAAGCAACGGATATGTAACCAAATACTGAATGCTATTAAAGTTAAGATTAACTTGCTCACCTAAAGATTGGGTAGTCTGCTACCAAAGGTGCCATATTCTAAATTGTATAACATACAGTTGGGTCTTTAAGCATTTGGACAGTGACACAAATTATGTAATTTTGCCTCTGTACACCACCACTTTGGATTTGGAATGAAGCAATCAAAATAATTGAAGTGTAGACTTTCAGCTTTAACTCAAGGGATATAAAAAATATTGTATTAACCATTTATGATTTACAGCCATTTGTTAAATAGTCCCTCCATTTTCATAGGCTCAAAAGTAAATGGACAATTGGAAACCCCACTGGGGTGATGCATGTGCTCGAAAACATACGGCGTTTCTTCCTTGTAAGATGCTTTTCCAGGCCTTTACTGCAGCCAGCTTCAGTTGCTGCTTGTTTGTGTACCTTTCTGCCTTAATCTTAGTCTTCAGTAAGTGAAAATGCACAATTTGGTTGATGTCAGGTGACTTACTCAGCAATTTAAGAAATGCCTTAAGAAGCTCTTGGTGCTTCCTCAGTACGTTTTGGGTCATTATACGTTTGTACTGTGAGGGGCAATTCTATCAATTTTGCAGCATCTGACTGTGCAGAAAGTATAGCTTTTTCACTTCAGAATTCATCCTTCTACTTTTATTAGCTGTCACATCACCAATAAGCTTAAATAACCCAGTTCCATTGGCAGCCATACATGAGCATGTCATAACACTGCCTCCGCCATGTTTGGAAAATGATAAACCTTTCCTTTCCTTCTCCATACTCTTCTCTTCCCATCCTTCAGGTGCATGGTAATCTTGATTTCTTCTGTCCAAAGAATCCAGAACTGAGCAGGATTTTCTTTCTTTAGATATTTTATAGCAAAGTCTATTCTGGCTTTTCTGTTCTTGAGTGTTACCAGTTGTTTTTCATCTTGAGGTAAGCCCACCATATTCACATTCATGAAGCCATCTCTTGACTTTGACAAGGCCACATCTGGCCATAAACCTGCTCATCAGTCAATTGCCAATTACTTTTATCTGCCGGCTGTCAGAAAAAAAGAAAAGAAAAAACTAAAAAACGAACAGGAGGAACAAAAGAAAGAGAGGAAGATTTTTTATAGTAGTAGCTTAGGGATGGAGGGGAGGGGGAGATACAGAATTATTACACAGTATAAGTTACTTGTGATTTTGCTCTTAATCACCTGTTGGATGAGCAGATGGCCTTCAAATAGATGCCCCAGGCAGGCCACTCCTCTCATTTCCCATGTCTGAGATACAAAGGGCTTTTTACTTATTATTAGAAACCTTGGGTTGGGTCACAGGACAATCAGTGCTGTTGATGGGTTGTTGATGGGGACAGGCAAAAGTTCATTGGCTTTGCCGGTCAATGCTGTCAGAGTAGTTTTTATGTATTAATATTTAAAGCAGTTATGAAATTTTATCAGTTTATCTATGCAACGGTATTGCAATGGTAAATCTGACAGAGGGCGTTCACAAGCAATTGTTTATTCTAACCATGTGAAGTTTTTGGTCCATAAGCAAAATATATTGCAAGTGAATAGCAATAAAATAGTTTTTGAAATTTGGAGTCTTAAGCCCACCCACTTATATGGGTTTTTGCAATGTTGACAGTTTGATAGTGGGTTTTATTTCTTTCTTGTTGAATTTAGTTCTGATTCTGAATTTAGAGATGAGAACCAGCCCAGGAGAGGGGTGACAGGGGTCATAGCAAATAAGTAGTTAGGGGGAGAATTTTCATTTTTACAGTTGATATTCAGCCCAATAGGAAAAGTTGAAGTCTGTTTCATCTGGCCAGGTTATCTAATAGTCTGAAGGAGTGATGTGAAGTTAAGTTTATAAAGATCTTTGGGGTTAAATATTATTTTATAGTTGAGATCTGGTGTGTGTATAATGGGTAAATCTCAGATTTTGACCAGTTAATAGACTAGCCATACACTATACTGTAAGTGTAAGTTAGTGTGTGTACTGATGGAAAGGAAGTAGTTGGGTTGTTTATACAAAGTAATATGCTGTCAACATAGAGGCTAATTTGTTATAAGATTTATTCATTCCTTGGATACTATGATTTTTGTCTGATAGATGCAGCTATTCTGTTCAGTGAACAGAGCATACAGAAGGGGTGATAATGGACATCCTTAGGCGTTTTTGGATCAAATAGTTCTAGGGACTTGTTGAGAGGAAATGCCCACTGGGGGGCTTCCCCAAGAATGACATCTTCAAGGTCCTCTTTTCTGTTTGTATTTGCACTGCCAGTAGGGACACTGAAGTGACGTGAACTGGAATAAAATGACATTGTATTTTGTTGCACTGGACTTATGTGTTGTTTAATTTATCCTCTTTTTTTCATTTCTAATGCTAATGTTAAAAGCTGCTGTTTACAATACTAACGTTTTACATGGATTCATGGCTGTACCCGAATTCGGCTGTTCAATATGAAGATACTTCAAATAGACTACCTGGCAATTTCACTGATTTTAGTGATGATCTCAACCAACATGAACCGTTTTTCTTCCTCATGCCTGTTAGCACAACTTGCAGAGCACGCACTTCCTCTTTGTTTATGTTTCTCTCATATGGATTTCTCTGAATTATGACATAGGCAGTACACATGTATTTCTGTTTAAATCAAGCTCTTATAGCCTTTTTTATTTCACTTTAGCTTGCCAACCACTCCACTCAGATTCTCTCATCTGTTAACCAGTGCATGATGTCACATGGATTTGTTATTTGTTTTATCCTGTTATCGTTATGCACACTGACTGACATTTAAAAATAAAAAAAATTAAAAACCCTGCTCAACTCGAAGAATCTCACTTCAGTTAATGTCTGGGCCACTCACCACACACACACACATCTCTCATAGTTCTTATTGTGCTGGGAGAGTACAGTCTATAGTTGTTTTCAGTTTCTGCAGTCCAGACACACAAAAAAGGGGGCAATTCCTCCAACAATTCTAAGAACTATGAAAAAGTTCCTCCAGTTCAAAAGCACCTTCTGTCTTGTCTCTCTATGTAACTGAAAAGGTTGGGAATTTAGTCCATTGGTGGAGAGTGCATGATACAAGGTTCTAATACAGTTGATAAAATATTATGGAGGATGTCTTTTGGTGGATGAATTGACTAAGTGAATAATATTTGATAGCCTTCACATATTTTCTGAGGAATGTCTCACCAATAAAGCCTGTCTGATCGGGGTGAAATACAGATGAAATTACTGATTCCAATCGGACTGACAATGATTTACTTATTATTTTGATATGTAGTAACATTGGGCAGTAGCTAGAACATTGAGACGGGGCTTTATCTGGTTTCAAGAGAAGTGTAATTAATGCAGTGTTCATATGATAGAGAAGTGATGCTTGTTGAGTATTTTTCCGACATCATTTTATTAAATGGAGGTGAAACTAGAGAGCAAAAATGTTTACAGAATTCAGCAGGATATCCATCACAACCTGGTGATTTATTGTTAAGCATTAAAAATAGTGATTGGTTACATTCATCTGTTCTGATCAGATCAGACTGAATTTTATTTAGTTTTGGAAGGGAGGCACTCTTCAGAAAATTACTGATTATTGTGGTCTGGAGTGTTGGGAAAAAAATTCTAAAGGCGTTGTTCACTGAAAACTGAGTTATATGTCCTGGTGAGCCTATAACAAATATGATTATGGATTTTTCATTTAAAAAAAATCCATATACAAATACAGATAGAAGTTCACCATGCCAATCTTTCTGTTGCCAGATAGTAGTGCTATACCAGAGTGTCACTCTGGGCATGAGAATATCATCCTAAACATCATAACCAACACCATCTAGGAGCAATATTGATGAGAAAGATGAAAAAGCCACTCTTTCAGTTGCCAGATGGTGGCACTATACCATAGAGTCATTCTGTATATGTTGCAACTCTGGTGAGTTCACCACCAGATTAACACAAGATGATAGAGTTTTTTTTTTACTAATCTGAGATCAGTGGAAAAAGACATTCTTTCTGTTGCCAGATGGTGGTGCTATACTAGAGTGTCACACTGGGAATGTGGATATCATCTGTGGCAACATATCAACAGCCTGCACCTCCAAACATGCAAGCACTCCTCACTATGCTTTCATCATGCACCAATGGTGCTGAAAGGACAGCGCCGCTCTCTACCTCCCACCCTTCTGCAGCATTTCAATACCACCGGTGTTGTGGGCCAGAGGGCAGAGCGTGATGACTCTCCTGGACACCTCATGAGAGCTCCAGCCAGCAAAGGCCAGCCATCTGACCTCCGTCCATGAACAGACCTTACCCCTCTCCAACCACCTGCTCCCCTCACCTCCACCTCCACCACTTTCCTTTCATTTTAAGAAAATATAAAAGCACCATTTTTCACCTAAAAGAGCTTACACATCATAACCATCATAAACAAAACTGTCTAGGAGCAAAACAGATATCACATGTGGATATCATCATAACCATCATAATCAATAACTATAGCAAATCGGATGTGAATCTGATAAACCATTTATTTTTAATTTTAGCATTTTTTATATATTTGTTTATCTGTCTGAGAGAACGATGCCATCCGTGATTGAGTAACTACAGCACAATTTCCCCTCGCTCTACCCCTCTCCTGTTTGTCCAGCTGTGGCAAGAAGAGTTTACTGACAACCGCATGTACTCTGCAGAGAAACACACACACAGACGTTCTCTGGTATTACATTTGAAGAAACGGTGGACACAGTGGATATTGTACCAAGAATGATCTAGATAAAGGAATTCCAGTGTTTCTTATGCATTGATTTATTTGTGGCACCTGGCCACATATTGATTTTCTATTGATTACTATTTAAATTGTGTAAAATAATTCTCATTGCAGAGCTGCGCACAGTGCATTGATTGCGCAGGCCCACTTCTCACACTCTCTCTCTTGCCCATGCGAATGTGCTGCTGTTGGCTTTTCCTGCAGAAGAAATGGCTGGCCGTATCCCTGAATCGGTGCGGAGTTCACAAATGGTTATGAACACCTCTGCACAAATGTATTCAAAACTGATGCATTCAAGTTAACTCTGATAATTCTGTCTATGTTCTTAACACAATGCTGCCAAGCTCAGAGTCCATACTGTACTCTTCAAATAAGTTGTCTTGTCTTTTCATGTCATGTCATGCAAATCACTTTCCTGCCATTTTGTACTTGTTTAGCTAGCCACTATTCCATCACAATTTACCATCAGACATGTCCAGGGTTGGGAGGGTTACTTTAAAAATGTATTCCGATACAGTTAATTACTAATTACCTTCTAAAAATATTTAATATTAACCTAATCTAATTACCACAAAATTAACGTAACTGATACTTAATTTTACTTTCCATTACTTTTGGATTACCAATACCAAATATATGGATGATGACAGCATTTTCTCAGATTGAGGGCATAAAGTGCACTGTACTGTGATGTTGTCCCCTTTTCTGCTTTAAAGACAAAATAATAGCAAAATTTCCACCCAGTAAATACATTTGTGCATGTAGTATATCGTTCATATTTAGAGCTGCAAATGCCAATTATTTTGATTATAATTATTTTTATAATAATTTTTTTATTTGATTATTTTTAGGGTGTTAACTGAATAATTTTTCTTGATTTAAAATAAATAATAAAACCAATTTAATATTATATACAAAAGATACTTATTTAAAATATTTATTGGCAGCATTTTAATCATCAATAATACAGACCATTAGTAGTTCACTAATTACAACATTAGTGTCATTAGATAATCTGTCACAGCATGAGAATATTATCAACTGCTCATATCGACCCAATGAATGGTGATACTCATTCAGTATAATAATTATACATGAATGGTTCTGACTATTTTTGGGATCAACTTGTGAACTGAAAGCAAAGGTTTGAAAAATAGGCTAGATTACTTTTTGAAGCTAATTGACTCAAATAGCTTCACTATTCGCTGTCTAACAAAACATAACAAAGCTGTTCCGGACAATTCAGGCAGGAACGCCATACTTCTCCTCACATTCCCACAAATGAATGATAATATTACTCACATTAAAACACAAGGTATGTCATGAGGCCAGCAGAGTAGTGTACTGTAAAGAGTTTCATACTGTAGAGAAAGTCCTATGGATGTTTCTTCTCCACCATTTCATGCCAATGTTTTTTTGTTTTTTGTTTTTTTAATGAAGTGATGAAGTGCATGCAGTTTGCTTCATAACAGTTATGAATAATAAAATTATTGGCAATTACTTTTACATCCAATGAACTCTCAAGGGAGAGTTCAAAAGAGAGTATATAAATTATATGAAAAATGCACAAATTTCAAATTTCAATCTTTTGGCAGAGAGCGGACAGAGTGACCCTTGCATCTGGTTGAGTGTTGCATCTTAAGCAATTCAACTGCCCAATATTATTATGTTGTTTGGGGCATCCAATACTCCATTGTACTTTGTCATCACATATGATGTCTGGAGTTTATACCATCCAAGTCTCGAGGAAATCCAATGAACTCCTCTAGAAAGAGTTCTAAAGAGATTGTAAAACTTATCCGGAGAATGAAAGTATTTCAAAATGGCTGACTTCCTGTTGGGCAGAGCTAATACAAGCCAAAGGGGAATATGTCTGACATGGTCAGGACAATGTCCCTACCAAAAATCATGAATATCGGACGAACTATGTGGGAACTACAGAGATAAATTCATTTAGAAATATTAAAAGGCACTATAGAGTCTGCTAGCCACACCCAATGCAATTGAAACGGTGTCTACTATGCATTTTCACTAGAACCACTATGGAGCTGATGAGGCATGCATATACTGAATTGCAATACCAATTCAAAAGTTGTTATGAGACAAACGCATGTGCAGAGTTTCATGAGTTTCAGCCCCAAAAAGTCCCGTAGAACACTGCGTAAAAATTTAAAAATCACATATTCGATCCAACACAGTCAAATGTAATTAAGTGTACTTTGTCTCACTATAATAAGAGCAATGACCATACCAACTTTTGTGCATATCCAAGCAACTTCATCCTGACCATCTGCTATGGAGCTCCTCGAATGCGCCCAAGCCCATGTACTATGTTAATTTTTGATTTTTTACAGGTATGATGCACGTGCCAAGTTTTGTTAGTTTTCAAGTGTGGCAAGTGTCTCAAAAATGAGTGAATGCACTCATTTTTTAAAAATAATAAACAACAACAATAATCATAATAAAAACACCCTTACTCACCTTTGGTGCTTGGGCCCTAAATATGAATTCATGATTCGATTCACAATTTTGGGTTCATGATTTGATTTTTCCACGGTATTTTTGGGGAAAAATTTTAAAGAACATTTTTTACCAAAACAGCTACCTTTATTTTCCTATTCTTTATGAACTTAAATACTCCTCTGGTTAAATAAAAAATATACTTTTGCTTCATTGCCTTAATAACTGACAATACTTATTTACAAATATAAGTAAAGGTAAAACTAAAACTTTTTCTTATATTTTTTTTTTTAAAATAAGCTTACACGTAAAACAACTACCCCATTTGCTTTGCTTTTCTTTTGCTTTCAGCAGACTGTAAAAACATAGCTCTGATTTCTTACTAAATTTGTTTGTAAAGCACTTTTGCATTTTAGATGATATTGGTATTTGATGGTATTAGAGCTGTTACTTCCACCTTTGGTGCTGTCATGTTTATTACCACTAATTTTGTTTGGCATGTAGTAATGCAGAAATCCAGCAAGAGAAAATGGAGATTTGCAAATTGTTAGTTACATTATATTTTGTAGGTAGTTTCAGGTACAGCAACAGCAGTGTTTCCCATTAATTACCTAGACAATGGCAACTGGCCATAGTCTAATTTGTCCCACCACAGTTTCATAATCAACCGAAAATATCTTTAAACTTCTCATAATAACAAACAGCATTGTGTTCTCCCCAATTGCTTTGGCAAAGCATCTCACTACCAGTCAGGCTCCCTCACCTCCCCTGAGTGCATGATCACAGACATACACACATGACAGTCTTGTCACCTGGCTGCATCCAAGAAACAAGGCATTTTGAGGACACAACACTGTTTGCATTGAGGTTAAATAAAATTAACTTTATAGTATCCACTGCAATTATCCATTATTTCAAACACAAACATATAATTATCAAATAATGTCAATGCATCATTGATAATTAACAATAACTTTTGCCACTCACAAATATGTAATATTCGATCATTTTCCTCAATAAATAAATGACCAAGCATAATATTTTCGTCTCATTTGTTTGACCGGGTTCTCTTTATCTACTTTTAGGACTTGTGTGAAAATCTGATGATGTTTTAGCTCATATTTATGTAGAAATATAGAAAATTCTAAAGGGTTCACAAACTTTCAAGCACAACTGTATACAACCAGTATTTTTATGATTGAATTACTAAAGCAAAGATTTTTAGAGCACAATGTTCTTCATAAATCCAACCTCTTAATTTTGCTCTCAAAGTGCATTTACCTTATAAATTCACAAAGTCTTCTTCTAGGGTAGCATGTCAATGATAATTATCAAAGATCATTTCTACAATAATGTTATCTGTTTTTCTTGTCTTACATTGATAACGATAAGATTATGTTGGACTAGTAGGTAACTGCAGATACAGGGGATACGTTTAATTTAAAGTTACTTAACCTCAAATCACTGTCATGTCCTTAAAATACCTTATATCTCAGATGCAGCCAGGTGACACGGCAGACCATTGTGTGAGCATGCAAGCATACTAGGCATGTAAAGATATATCGTGCACCAATAAATCGTGATACAAATTTATAATGATTAGAATGGATGGAAAAAAAATGAAACATGATTTATCTCTTAGTATTTTCCAAGCTATAACTGCATTATTTAGACAGCACAGGGCACGTAACATTCAACAGCAGGAATACACATGACGTCTCCATAGGCAGAAGAAAGACAGTTCTGATGCTGTGAAAACACACACACACACAAAAAACAGATCTAAAATGAGAAAAAGCTTTTGTACTTATTTACAAACAGAAGAAATTGGTGCAATTTTTTACAGACTGCCAAAAGCTAAAGAAAAGAGGTAGCTGTTTCATGTGTAAGTTTTTTAATTTTTAAGAAAAAGTTTATTTACTTTTTTATTACTAATAAAAGGAATTTTTAGTTAATATGATTGTATATTACATTCCAACCTTTACAAATGTTTCTAAGTAATTATTGTAGATTATTAAGTAAATGAAAAAAAAAGAATATAATTTTATTTAACAGTAGAAATATTTAAGTTGATAAAAAATAGAAAAATAAATGTTGCCTTTTTGGGTAATAAAACTTTATTTTAATTACCTTTTTAAAAAATATATCATAGAAAAATCAAATGGTGGACGCAATATCGTGAATCCAATTGAATCGTGAATTGGGTGAATTGTTACATTCCTAAAGCATACACCAGGGGAGGAGAGGGAGGCTGACTGGTAGCGAGATATCCCTTGCCAAAGCAAAGGGGCAAAGTGTATAAATATTTTCAGTTCATTATGAAACTGTGGCGGGACAAGTTAGACTTTAGCGGGCCATCACAGTCTAGGTAATTAATGGGAAACAGTGGTGTGTTGGCATGTTATTTAAATTAGCCTCACATGGGCTTGTGTGATACAGATTTTTCCCTGATCACAATTTTTCATTTTAAAACATCACAATACGTGATTTATTAGTCCAGAACCTTCTGTATACAAAAGACAACAAGAAACTTGCTTACCTGTCTTTTTAGGCTAATTGTTCTGGACCATTAAAACTTCCATACAAATTTCCACCATTTCAGATTTAAGGAGAGTGCATGCAGCACTGTTACCAGCTGTGCACTTGGGAACTTTAGCAATTGTGAAAATTCAATTGGATTGAGGACTTTTAAGTGATTATGCAGTACTATGCATTTAAGCAGTTATTAAAGCATACTAAGCAGTTAAACAAAACACAATATAATCCTTTTACAAGTCCTATTTAACTTTTTGGGTCAAAATCTTTCTTATATTTTCTTGTCTAATGTTGACCATATACTGATTGATTTTATTTCAAATTAATTAATGAACTCAAAATATTCTCCATTTTCTATGATAGAATGCAAGAGCACATTAGATGGGGGAAGACGGCACACATGTTAGGAAGTGTTATTCCCAATTCACATGATTTAAGTCCAATTAAATCAATAAACATCACTGTATATTGTGGAAATGTGTCGCAGTTAAAGTATAGCCTCACATCTATAAATACATCAAATAATACAAACCAGCTGGTATAATTTCCACAGATACTGATAACTTCTGGGAAATTAAGTATCAGCTGATGTTGACTACTTTTATTGGTTGGGCACAACAAAGGTTCAATCCAGCACCATCCAGAGTTTTTCAGACCCTCTCTCTTTCTCTCTCTCTGTGGGTTCTATGTGAAACCCTACACAGATTTCTCCTTCACAAAAGGTTTCAAACTTCGACCGTGACATGTAAAGATCGTCAATTAAAAAGAACCAATTTTACTCAACAAAGAAAAGTTTGTTGCATTATGTTTTCACTAAACAAACTACTTCACGCGTTGGTCTGTCTTAAATTCAAGAACAGACGTACGTCCGCGCTATTGTTCCCACCTATTTACGGGCAATTATGAATTACTAGTCAATCCCAGCGCAGCAGGCGACGAATTTTGTCGGAAGACGGGCGGAGAAAAATAACGCCCTTAACCAGCCACTTACTGCCTACATATACAGCAATTATTGCACGGCGCAAATGAATCAAGACTACTGGAGCAAGTCAAATGCTCGGAAGTAATGCCTTCAATAATGATAACTGAATTAATAATGATGTTTAGAGCAAACGGTGGAAGAACGAAAACTATGTTCTCCCCCTACCTGATTTATGCTTAAGTTGCAATTAGACAGGCGATCAATTATCACATCAGCCCGGCCCTACACTTGAATACTTCATTCGAGCGGACCAACTGATCATGTTCATTTGCTCTCAGTCGGTGTGCTCGGAGCAGTGAGATTAGTCCTTTATTTTCCTGTCTACGATCTTATGACGTAATTACTTTGCTGATCCAGTCGACAGAACTTCCAAATCGCTAAAAATGGCGATGCATTGTGCTTTGCGAATCCACTGTATGGGTAAATACGAGCATTCACTTCAGTGTTTTTACACTAGGGGGTACCCTGCGCTCACACCGGCAGCGACAATAAGCGAGAAAGTGACCGGAAGTCATTCATTTCCAATGGTAGCTGGGCTACAGTGAGCAACAGCAAGTGTTTCTCAATGTCAAGGACGGTTTTCTAGTAGGACGGGTCCTTCAGAAGTTACGCAAGACTCCTTCCTAAGCATTCAGAAAGCACATAACGGAACAGTGTGCGTTTTCTTCTGTTGAGTTTCTTGAGAGCTTGCAATCTTAGTGCATTACCGCCATCTGCAGGACTGAGGCGTGAATACTTTTGGGAACACGAATGCTTTAAATAAAAAAGAAAGACAGACGAGACGAAATTCTGCTTGCCAGACCAGCCATTCTTAGAAATGTCGTGGAATGTATCCCATATGCTAATCTCAACAGGCTATTTAATGTCAACCCAAGTTTTGCCATTTCATTCATTCATTCATCATCCATACCACTTTATCCATCTGGGTCGCGGGGAAGCTGGAGCCAATCCCAGCATTTTCGGGCGAGAAGCGGGGTACACCCTGGGCAGGTCGCCAGTCCACCACAGGGCCAACACAGAAAAACAACCACACACGCTTGTATTCACACCTATGGGCAATTTAGAGTAGCCAGTTGACCTAATCTTCATGTCTTTGGACTGTGGGAGGAAACCCACGCACGCACGGGGAGAACATGCAAACCCCGCACAGAAAGGCACTCTGGGTGACCTGGGGATCGAACCCAGGACCTTCTTGCTGTGAGGCGACAGTGCTAACCAAATATACACATATGGAAATAAAGGGAAAACGAAAAAATCTAAAATAAAATAATTCAAAATAAAATATGCTGGGGCCAACATAACTAAAAAGTCACTTAAAGTGACTTAAGTGAGAACATTAAAATGGGTGCACAGTCTCACAGTTTTATTAGATTTTTTGTTTTTAATATATAGCTCCTTTTCTTTCTTGAAAACATGAAGGTGTGGATTAACTTTAGCAAATATATTTTTATTGTTGTAAAACTTTTCAGATAATCGTGCTATTTCCTCTTGCTGACTCATAGGTATGCATAAAGGTCTTGCCTTGCATGTGCGCATAGGATTGTGTGTGATTTATCAGTGCAGAGGAGCCACACATGCACCCTTGAAAATTCTCTGAAGGTCTTGGACTCAGGTCTTGGTAGAATTTGAAAGATCCTAGACATTTAGTCCAGTAGATTAAGGAAAAAATCTATACAGAGTTGATAAAAGCACCAGAATTGGCAGAAACTGTCTTTGGGTAAAGCGGATAAATTTCAGAAAGGGTGCCACAAAATATCTCTACCAGAAAGGTGTAATTTAAGGAAAATTACTGTCCTATGGCCATTCTGTGACCTTGAAATATAATTTTAAAAAAGGTCAAAATGAGTGAGTTAATGTAACCATATGTCCATTCAATGAAAAAAATCTACACACCACAGATAAAAGCATGGAAATTGGCACAGATGTACTTTATGACAAATATAAACTCAGAAGGGGTGCAAAAGAAAACTATCAACCTGAAAGGATTTAGAGGGAAATATTAAAAAATTTAGGGTAATGATGCTGTAATACTAAAAACTTTGAATGAATGAAAAGCTATGATTAAATGAGAAATAGATCAACCATAATGTTTATTAGGGTGTTATACATTCTTAAAGCAAATCTAGTAAGAGATTTTTGACTTATATCATCACATTTTTTTTGTTTAAGGAACCAGACCCATAGTTGAAGTGAAAAGTATCAAACCTCCCTCTTATTTCCAAGATTCTAGAAAAGGCTGTAACACATGGTCATTGTTTTCACGGAGATATGGTCTTACCGCACAGAGCTACTTTCCTGTCGGCACAAAATGCAGTTAGCCCGGCTAGCTAAATAGCGGCGTCCGGAACTCTGTCGCTGAGCCATGTCTCCGTGAAAACAATGACGCAGCAATCTCTGAACTCGCGCTGGGTAGTCCACTGGAGTCGGATACAGTCCAATCCATTGTCCAGAGAACAGACATTGGAAAATATTATGGTTGTTAGGGGCCGGTCGGCTAGGATTAACTCCTAGCCTAGCGCGAACCCCACCCGCTTGCCGTGCTTCCGCTTCCTCGCACACCGCTCTCGGCAAACCCTTTCCCGGCCGCCGGCATCAGACGACGTCGAGGACTGGATGCCTGGTCTCCATAGCAACCCGAGGACGCGAAGCGTTTCCAAGAGGGCTTCCTGCAGGTCAGTTTTTAAGTATTTCTTTATATCCAGTAATGTTTCTTGTGGGTAGACATGAACACCGTTTATTTGGTGTCCATGTGCCGTCGGAGTCACGCCAAGAAAACAAAATAAAACAAAATAAAACAAAAAAACACGATTTTCGGATCCGGAGTGGCCGCTGCGTGCTACAGTCGCGCCGCCATACATAAGTTTTCAGAAACTTATGTGAGAAGAAGCAAACTGGGTGGTCAAGACCATCCCCACCTTCTTGCAATAGCATAGCCCCAGCTCCAACAACATTGCCATCTACCTCAAGGTTTCTTCATGTCAGGGGCTTTTAACACAGGTGCAGATGTTAGTACAGCTTTTACATTCTTAAATGCATGTTCGTTTCTGTGTCTTGACATTAGTGGCATCTATTTCCTCCTGTGGCCAGTTCACTATTCCAGCTGGTTATCTGATGGTTGGTGGGGCATACATGTTGATAGCTTGGATCTTATTTCTACAATTTAGCTAGCTTCTGAGCACCTGTCTGACCCTCTGGAAATACGTATTTGGCTGTGGCTTATCTCATTGTAACCTCATCCTGATCCTTACTGGCCTGTAAGATACCAAGGTACTTGTAGCTGTCCTGTTTATCTGCTATTTTGCCCTCTGGTAACTCCACTCACTCAGACATGCAATCCCCTTAAGGATCATCCTGCTGTTCATTTAGGTCAGGATCCCCAAAGATCTGCTCACTGACCAAAGCATGCCATTTGTCTCCTGGCTAATGAAAGACTTAAGCCAACTGCTGCAAGTACATCACCTCCATACCTCCATCTACCACCCCCAGACAGATGGCCTGGTCAAGTGCTTCATCAAACCTTCAAGCTCCTACTCTGATAAGTCGTCGATGAGAAGAGGTGGAACTGGAACCTACTCCTCTCCTATGTACTCTTCACCATCAATGAAACACCTCAGGCCTCAACGAGGTTCACCCCGTTCAAGCTCCTATTCGGATGGTAACCCCGGGTGCCTGCTAGATGTTGCCAAAGAGGCTTGGGAGGTGCAGCCCTCACCCTTCCGCTCAGTCATAAAATACGTGAAGGATATGCAGGAGCAAATGGACAAGGTGGGCCTCATTGTGAAAGACTATATGTCTGTCGCCCAGTGGGAACAAGAGCAGGCTTATAACCGCAAAGCCCAGCTGCAAGATTTTCAGCCTGCGGCAAGGTGTTGCTACTGGTCCCCAGCACCTCTTGTACGTTTCTGGCATGCTGGCAGGCCCCTATACTTTCGTGGAACGAGTAGGCCCAGTGAAATACCACTAATACTTGTATTGAGTGCTATCCAGTTGTGATCAGATCACCCAAGACACATTTTAATACCAAGTGTAAACAAGGTCAGATACAAGTCACTTGTAATTGTGTATGTGAACCATCACAATAGCCAAATCTGATCTGAGCAAAAAATTGTAAATGGGCAATGAGACTTGTGGTGTGAATGTAGCCTATTTTCCAAGAGGTCCACACCACCACAAAGCTCTCACCATTCTGATTGATGTATGGAAGAGGTTGTGTTCTTTTCGGAAATCCCGCCTGAATTGCCGGTGAGTTCTTTCTCTAATTTCTCAAAATTGGTTAATTACTACATGCTTATAACTTGTTTCATAACATTTTATATTGCTCAGTTTATACATACAAACAATTAATTTTGACAAGCAGGTAGTCACTACATCTATGTGTCCATCCAGCCACAAACATCTCATCTTGAGCAGATCCTTTACAACTATGAAGGAAAAAATAACTGTGTACATATATAGTATGTCAGTTATTATTATTAGTAATATTATTATTGTGGGGGGCCTATAGTACATTAGGTTCATTAAGCACAGATTATTGTAAAGATCTATTGTACTGATTTGGCAGAAGTGAACTTAATTATTTGTGACCTGTCAAATTACATTTGGTAATACAAATGCCTTGTACTTTGCAATACAATGGGCTTTTCATATAGCATAGTAGGATTTTTAAGTCCTGATTTGTGTGCTGTTAATCACTGAAGTTATCATTTGTTTCATTAATTAATTTATTTTCTGTGACAGAGAATATTCTATTTGTCCACATCATTTGCTTCAATTTGAACTGTCTTATTTGTTTCTTTAACTGCAGCCTTTCTTTAACTGTCCATAATCATTTCCCCTGAGGAATCTAGTTTTACTCAGCTTCTGGGTTCAAAAGAAAAAGTTATGGAGGCTCTTAAAAAACAGCAGCTAAATCCATCGCAAAGACTCAGGCAAAGCAGGAGGTGGCATATGCCAATAGGGAGCAGAAAAAAACACACACATGTCTATAAGAAAGAAGATGCTGTTCTTTTGCGGAACATGAGAAAGCGGACAAGGAAAGGAAGAAGGATAGAACCTGATTTTAAAAAACCATTAAACCACGTGATCATGGCATACATTGAACCAAGCAAGGTATAAATTATTCCTCTGCATTTAACCCATCCAAGCAGTGAACACTCACAAGTGAGATGTGCACACATAGTAGAGCAGTGGGAAGCTCTATGTTGTAGTGCTCAGGGAGCTTGCTCAAGGATGAAGGATGAAGTGCCTGTGGATGCAGAGGGAAGGGAAAGTGCGGTTCATTCATTTCCCCCACCCCCCATCCATTCTTCTGGTCCAGGGAATCGAACCAGCAACCTTTCAGTCCCAAACCCGCTTCTGTAACCTTTAGGCCACGACTGCCCCATGATTTCTCTGGGCCCTACATCTTTCAGGAAATTTTTGGCAAGCTTGTTACATAAGGAAATAGGGTCTACTTTGCTCATGCTCATGGTTAATATTCAAATAGGCTGTGGCACTGAAGCAGTGATTGGTATGAAGAGACCCTAAGGTCTGAGGGAAATCCTGAATCAATGCCGACCTCAGTGTGCCTCAACTGAAATTGAGATTTGTTAGACCAGGCAAGGTTTTGTTTTTCTCCCTGTAGTATTAAGCTGTCATGTTTTGGAGAACCGGTACCTCCTACAGCCTCAGTTTCTGTTCTTTCCTGACAGGAGTAAATTCTGACCTTGTCTTCTGCTGTCTTACCCAAGCCACCTCAACCTTCCATGTGTTTTGCATTCTGATATGTTTTTCTGCTCACAATAATTTGCCATTTCTATCAGTTTGAACCAATATGGCAATTGTTCTCTGTCCTTTCACGAAGAAGGCTTTTTTGTCTACAGAACTGCCACCCACTAGATATTTTGTTTTCCACAGCCATTCTGAGTATGAACATCACTATTCTGATGTTTGATGTGAACATTACGTGAAGCTCATTAATATTTTCTGTCATACAGGTTATTGTTGCATATTTAATATGCAAATGAAAGCGCCTGTTTCAGACATTTGGTTGTGCCCTGTGTATTTTGGAACACATTGGATTCTTGTGGTATGTCTTTAATTGCTAAACTAATATGAGGAAAACATTTATATGATAGTTAAAATATAATCGTACATATTATTTATTCAAATACAAAGTGTTGTTTACGCAGACCGTGAAAGATTTCTGTTTTGAAAATTGTGAGAATGTTCCAAAAAACATTCTGCTCATAGACCCTTATGGCAATGAAGGCTATGGTGAAAGGAATGTTCTATGGAACTGGAGGTATTATTGTTAATTTTTAACTCTTATTTATGTGATCTTTGTTAAAAAAAATTCTAGGACAGTCTTTGACTTAGTTGTTTCAATAATTGTTAGGAATTTTTGTAGATAAGAGGATTTGATGACCACAAAGGAGAGGGGCATGTACAGACCCATACCAAAAGCAGCTTAATGCCAGCAGCTGTGGAGTTATGATATTGCAGGTAATCATGTCTTTTTCTAGGGTACCAATTGAAATACATTAGCATCAATTGAATTTATATTACTATTTGAAGCTTGCTTTTTTTTTTGCACCTCATATTATATATTAACATATAATAGATATATTATTGTCTTGTATGTAGCACCTTGATCCTGGAGAAA
>JAQQZU010000036.1:22078399-22096094 GCA_030068025.1 Parauchenoglanis punctatus | reverse complement strand
ATCTCTAAAGAGTTTGGACTCCACCAATCCACAGTCAGACAGATTGTGTACAAATGGAGGAAATTCAAGACCATTGTAATCCACCCCAGGAGTGGTCGACCAACAAAGATCATTCCAAGAGCAAAGCGTGTAATAGTCAGCGAGATCACAAAGGACCCCAGGGTAACTTCTAAGCAACTGAAGGCCTCTCTCACATTGGCTAATGTCAGGGCTGTCCATGAACTGAATCTCAAGAGAAGGTGGATCATGCAGCAAGACAACGACCCTAAGCACACAAGTCGTTCTACCAAAGAATGGTTAAGGAAGAATAAAGTTAATGTTTTGGAATGGCCAAGTTAAAGTCCTGACCTTAATCCAATTGAAATGTTTTGGAAGGACCTGAAGCGAGCAGTTAATGTGAGGAAACCCACCAACATCCCAGAGTTGAAACTGTTCTGTATGGCGGAATGGGCTAAAATTCCTCCAAGCCAGTGTGCAGAACTGATCAACAGTTACCGGAAACGTTTAGTTTCAGTTATTGCTGCAAAGGGGGGTCACACCAAATACTGAAAGCAAAGGTTCACATACTTTTGCCATTCACAAATATGTAATATTCAATCATTTTCCTCAATAAATAAATGACCAAGTATAATATTTTCATCTCATTTGTTTGACTGGGTTCTCTTTATCTACTTTTAGGACTTGTGTGAAAATCTGATCATGTTTAAGGTCATATTTATGCAGAAATACAGAAAATTCTAAAGGGTTCACAAACTTTCAAGCACAACTGTACCAGGATAACCGAATTCCCCTGGGAAACTGGAAGGCCGGTGACAAAGTCCATGGAGACGTGTGACCAGGGATGTGAGCGAACAGGGAGGATGAGTGGAGAGGGTGGATCAGTGCGCGGCTCCTTGTTCCAAGCGCAGGTCTGACAGGTGGCCACAAAGGCCCCAATGTCCTTATCCATGCACCAGAAGCATCGCCGCAGGAATTTAACTGTCCGGACAGCCCCTGGATAAGCAGCAAAGGGGGATGGGTGGCCCCAGGATAGCACCTGCCAACTGACAGTGGAGGGACCATAAAGCCACCCTGGAGGGTCACCTTCAGGTGACCTTCAGGCTCCTGCTGGAGGGCTTCCCGGATAACTCATTCCGGGCCCCACTGCAATGGGGCTACAACCCATTGAGGGGGTAATATTGGCCGGGGAATGGGCTCCATGATGGCTGGGTTCCACTGCCTTGAGAGGGCATCTGGCTTCATGTTCTTTGTGCCCAGTTGATAAGATAAAACAAAATCAAACTGGGCAAAGAACAATGCCCACCTGGCCTGTTGAGGGTTAACGCACTTGGCCTGCTGGTTGTATGTCAGGTTCTTGTGGTCAGTCCATACAACCATACTGCTAAGAGTTCCCTATCCCCTAAATCGTAGTTTCTCTCCGGAGGGGTGAGGCAGTGCGAGAAGTAGGCGCACAGGTGCAGCGACCGATCCCTACTGTCATGCTGGGAGAGGACTGCCCCTACCCTGAGGCGTCCACCTCAACTATAAATTTAGCTTCAGGGTCTGTCATATGGAGAACTGGGGCCGTAATTAGTCTCCCCTTGATGGTGTTGAATGGCCTCTGATCCTCCGCTGTCCAGGAGAACCCCTTCAGGGACTTTTTGGTCAGCGTGCTGAGTGGGGCTGCTAGGGTGCTAAAAATCCTAATACAGCGACGGACAAAATTACCAAACCCTAGAAATCGCTAGACTGAGCGGACCGATGTGGGGCGAGGCCACTCCGCAACCGCCTTGACCCTTGCTGGGTCCATATTAAGCCTCCCTTGGGACACCACGAACCCCAAGAACAAGACTGTGGGCATGTGGAATTGCGACTTATCCGACTTGACATATAGTTGGTGTTGCAAAATCAGCTGGAGAACCCGCTGCACGTGGACCACATGTTCGTCCAGAGAGGTACTAAAGATCAGTATGTCATCCAAGTAGGCAAAGGTGAAGTGGTAGAGGGCCTCATTGATGAAACTTTGGAAAACCGCAGGAGCGTTCACCAGGCCAAAGGGCATGACCAGGTATTCGTAGTGGCCGGTCGGCGTGATGAACGTGGTCTTCCATTCATCCCCTGCCCTGATGCAGATCAAATTATAGGCACTGCGCAGGTCCAACTTCATAAAAACTATGGCCCACTGCAGGCATTCAAAGGCCTCGGTAATCAATAGAGGGTCTCAGATCCCCTCCCTTCTTGACAAAGAAGAAACCTGCCCATGCCGGCGACCGACGAGGAGGTGCAAGTGAGAATAAGCTGCCGTGGAGAGGGGTAGTTACTGGAATCAAGTTAATTGCACAATCAAAATGTCTATGGAGAGGTAGGGTCTGTGCCTTGCCCTTGTAAAATACCTCCTGGAGGTCCCAATAGTCTGAGGGCAGTTTGCGCCCGAATAGGTCTGGCTCCCAGTGATCTCCCTTCCAAGGCTGAGATCGGGATGGGGTGTGAGAGCGCCTCAATGGGCAGGCCCAGCCTGCGAGCTAGTGCCTGGTCGATAAAGTTTCCTGCAGCCCCGGAATCGATGAAGGCCCTAGCTTGGGCCATCCCGCCCTCACCCCATCTCAAGGTGGCTGGAATGAAGAGACCTGTCATGGGGGAGGTCACTCTCAGGGTCATCACGGGTCCCCCCTCCATGATGCCCCTTGCCTTTTGGCACCCGATGAGGGCATGCTGACAGCCAGTGGCCATCCTGGCCACAATGCAGGCACTCCCCTTTCTGTCGTACGGATCCCCCTCGCTGTACGTCTGCCATCCCAATTTGCATGGGCTCGGGGCCCGGCTCAGGTCTTGAGTTATCAGGGGAAGTCCCCTGGGTTAGCTGGCCTGTCACGCCATAGGTGGTGTGGCGCAGCAACTGACGCTCTCACCGTCGCTCTCTCAGGTGATTGTCCAACCGGATCACCAGTGCATATAACTAATTTAAGCTTTCTGGAGGGTCCCGGGCTGCGAGCTCATCTTTAACATGCTCCGCAAGACCCTGCACAAATACTGCCTGAAGGGCCACATCATTCCAGCCCAAGGCGGCCGCATGGGTTCGGAAGTCAATGGCATAATCGGCCACCGAGCGACCGCCCTGGCGGCATCACAGAAAGGAGGACAACCCCTCCCCAGGTTCTGGGTGGTCAAAGGTCTCCCTCAGGTCAGTAATGAATTCTTGAAGGGTGGAGCGGGATGTTAGTCGATTTTGCCATACAGCTGTAGCCCAGACCAGTGCCCTCCCAGTCTGCAGGGCTATCATGAACGCAATCTTTGCCCGCTCTGTGGGAAATTGACTGCATTTCAAAAATTAGTGAGCACTGCATGATAAATGGGTTGCAGCCCCCGGCGCCCCCCCCCTCATAAGGTTGGGGATTGGGCAACCGAGTCTCTGTGGGCGCTGCCTGTGCTGCTCCACCAGCAATGGCAGCGACTGATAGGGGAGGTTCATCTGGGGACGGGGAGGGGGAGGGCTGTAACAGCCCCTGAATGCAGGAGATACTCTCCGAGATGTCTCGTACATGGGAGAATAGGGCTGTTAGAGCCTGATTGTGCCGTCCGAAGGCAGCGGCCTGGCATGAAACAATCTCATTCAGCAGCTCAGTGCCCGCTGGTTCCTGTGATGGCGCGGACATTCTGTTATGGGAGGGATTCCCAAGGTGGTACGTGGTAGGAGAACCCCTAGCCTGTTGGTGCTAAAGAACCTGATATTAATGGAACCAAGATGTGTGAGCGAGTTAAATAAGATTGTGATGTGGTGCAACCGGGCTCGGCAATGACCTAGCCGAGGTGGGGATTCGAACCAGCACTCTCCGGCGCTGGAATTAGCCCGCTGAGCTATAACCCCTGTGTGTCACTCTGGAATGAAAGTCTGTCCCTCAATAAAGCTTTCTCTAAGCAAATAATGAGAAGCAACAATTTCCCTTTATATAATATAATATAATCCATCCATCCATCCATTACCTTTACCGCTTTATCCATATGTACGGGGAGAACATGCAAACTCCCCACAGAAAGGCACCCTGGGTGACCCGTGGATAATAATATTATATATAATACAATATAAAATATAATATAGTATAATATACAATATAAAATATAATATAATATAATATAATATATCCCCTTCCCCTTTCTTTTCAACCAAAATATTTCTTCCGTTCATTTACATTTTCATCATTTGGCAGACGCCCTTATCCAGAGCGACTAACATCTTACATACATACATCTTATTGTACATACATCTTCCGTTTCTTTATAAACCCAAATATATCACTTTTCTTTTCAACCAAAAATATTTCTTGTGTTTCTTTTCTAGACCAAAATATATCTTCCGTTTCTTTATAAACCCAAATATATCTCTCTTCTTTTCAGCTCCGGCAGCGTGGCATGCAACATATAATGTCTGCGCACCGAGCTGTGTAGCTTGGCATCTTTTAAGCACGGCTCGCAGCTGCAGTGCGTCTCCCCCGATTGCGGCCACGTGATTGTTGCCTAGGGACTGGACCTACGTTAGGACCATGGGTTGACCGCGGCTCCGCCTGTGACGTGACTGGCGATGCCACAATGGCTCGCGATGTTACAATTTTAAAACAAGTTGAATTTGGTACAAGGTTTGTACAGTTACACCACATTGATATTTTTCCTGTCATCCCCATATATTCTCTCCACATTGATTAAAACCAGAAAATGTTGGCTAAGTCCTCGTAAAAAGAATGTATGCAAATAATGCCTCAGTTTATTTGGAAATTTTAACCCTTTTAAATTACACTATGACAAATGGACACATAAAAATGGACCCTGAAACAGTTTAGACCCATATATCAGTGTGATGGTCAAGTGTTCAAAAACGTTTGGCCATACAGTGTCTGTATTTGCCAACGGAATACAAGAATTGGTCTGTGGTTTGTCGTCTGCTATGTCAGTTAAAATGCTCTTTTTTGTATGTGGGCATTTATTGTCCATGTTTATTGATTAAGCATACCTGGTCTGGCTTGCAAGATTAAGAAGTCTCCCTGCTGGATTCTAGGTATAACTACAGCCAGCAGTTCACCTATTATTGGTTCCTCATTGATAACGCTTGCAATTTATTAAAACACTGAGGCATAACACTGTGTCTGTGTTCACTTACTTCACATCGTCCAATTGCAACATAAGCTAAAGTATTTGTAGTATTTACTGACATGCAAAACATTAAAGTTAGGGAGCAAGCTAATACATCATGCTTGTTTAAACACACAAGGAAACCTGAAATTGTTAATATTTGTATACTAATATTACTTAAGGATGTCCTGTTATTTAATGAATATAAGCTTATATTTAGTCAAGGTCTATAGTTGATAGCAAAAGTTTATTTACACCTAGGCTAAAGATATTCAATATCAGTGTTTCACAACTCCACACATTTCATGTTACCATATATTTCCTTTGGCAGTTCAATGAGAGGTAATTTTTAAAAATTAATTAGAGATGATTTCAGAATTTCTGTGGGCCAAAAGTGTCCATACACCAAGTTGACTGCCTCTTTAAACAGTCTGAAAATTTTCATAAATTGATGTAATGACTTTCAGAAGTTTCCGATTTACCAATTATCACAATTAGGAGTTAATGGAAGCACCCATGTGGCTGTAAAAGGGCCTACTTTGCCTTTTTGCCCTTATTATCATGGTAAAATCGAAGCAATTCAGTCAAGACCTCAAAAACAATTGTGAATGTTTAAGCAATTTTCAAATAACTGAAGGTATCATGAGCATCTGTACAAACAATTATGTGCAAATATAAAAATCTTGTGATCAGACACACACTTGTTCAGAAAAGAGGCACTAATTAACTCCCAGAGATAAATGAATTTGGTCCCAAAAGGTTCAACTGAACCCCAAGACAACAACAAAAGGAACTGGTGAAGCAGCCACAGGCATCAGGTACCAAAGTATGCACATCTACCATGAAGAGAGTTCCATATCCCCATGGCCTGAAAGGCTGTCACACAAGGAAGACGCTCCCATTCTAAGACCAGCATAAAAAAGACAGGTGATCAGCCTTTTGGAGGTGTGTTCTCTGGTTAGATGAAATTGTTAAACTGTTTCCCCATAGTAATCAGTTCTATGTATGGATGAAAAAGGGTGAGGATTTTAATCTGAAGAGCACCATCCCAACTGTGAAGCATGGGGCTGGCAGCATTGTAACAGTGAAGGGACTGGTGACCTTAAGAAAATCATGGCATCATGAGAAAATTTGTGGATTGAACTGAAAACTGAAAAACCGTGTCTGAGCAAGAAGGCCCAAAAACCTGACTGGCGTACAACAGTTTGGTCAGGAAGAATGGGCAAAATTGTAGCAACATATTGTGAGAAGCTTGTGGATGGCTACCTGAATCATTTGATTCAAGGAGTTAAAAGACATTGCCACTAAATACTATCAAAGTGCATTAAAACATTTGACCCACTTAAATTTGACATAGTAAATCAAGCTAAAATAAATCTGTCTCCTAGCTACTATTTTGAAATGAATCCTTAAGGCAGTAAATCAGATACCCAGTTTACACTTGGTATTAAAATGCCTCTTGGGCAATCTGATCACAAGTGGACAATGTGTAAACAACCTACAAAACACATTCAAGATGCATTCACTCAAATCACTTGCCGAGGTTGCCTGGGATGCATTTGAGCACATATCTTCTGTAGTATAAATGCCACTGAATCCTGATGTGTCTCTGTGAAGGATGTAACAGCAAAATATGTCATTAAGGCATGACGTGTTTGTGTTGTTGATAGCGTGACACTCTAGAAAAAAAATGGAGAGGAGCCCTGATGTATGTGGTTGGAGTTCAAGAAAATAATGAAGGTATGTTGTAGGTTTAACATTTTTAACCTAACTGAGTGAAGGGATTGTTGACCCTTTAGTGGAAGTGACATAGGCATTAATGAAAGCTGAACACAAGTGATCAGCTGGACACCTTGGAGACGCATAATAGACACAGGTGTAAACGGCGAAGTGTCTCGGCTGTTCATTTGTGACCTGATCATCCAAGATGCATTTTACAACCAAGTGTAAACAGTGCCTAATTGATTAACACAGAAAATATATGTTAATGAACATGTGGACATGAAAAATTGAGCCTTGAATGTCTTTAGCCTAGGCATAAGTGAACATTTGGCCTCAACTGTTCTTCATTTGTTAAAAGTCTATCAGTAGCATGTTAACTGGTGTAAATTAACTCCTATTCTGACTCTTCTCACTCCTCATATGATGTAGAACATGAAATAATATCTTTTACACCATAGGTATATTCCCAAAATTTTTCTTGGTGTCTGGGTGTGTGTGCGAACACATAGTGGAGTAGCAGTGTGTTCATGCATAGCTGTATCAGAGTAGCTAAATCCACTCACCAGGAACTCATCCCGGATGAAATATTTTGCTCTTGTAACTCGTGGGTCCTCCCCCAGTTCAGGTGTAGCTGGAAACAGAAAATGTTTAGCAGGAAATGCAGAATTCATTTTGGGTATTTTATATTTACATTTCTGGAAGCGGAGAGAAAAAAGAGAAGGAATGAGAAACAGGCAAATGTATTGTGTGGTTCTTACTGACCATCATCTGGTGTAGTATAGCGTGAAAACTCTGGGAAATACTCCTCTATTTTTGATTTTCCCGCCAGAACCTTCTCGGCTAGCAGGTCTTGCTTATTTAGGAAAAGAATAACAGAAATGGTTCGAAGCCATCTGGAGATGGTAGGGTGGGGGTAGAGTGAAATGTTAAAAAAAAGAAGAAAAAAAAACCTTAGGATACAACCACATATTATTCCCAAAATGGAAACAGATTTTCGTAAATAAAGATTAATAAAAAAAAAAAAACAATATGCCCTACCTATTGTTCCATATGTTCTTGAACAGGTTCAGTGCCTCCTGGAGACGGTTGGTTTGATTGTCTTCTCGGATGACCATATTGTAGCTGCTGCTGGCCACCACAAATATAATGGCAGTCACATCTACAACCACACAGATATAAAATTACACAGTAATCCACAGTAATCAGCTCTATCATTTCACACTAAGGGCATGACAGGTTTTAATGTATTTGGAAAATAATATAATATCTTTGGTATTTTAGACAAGAATGAATGGTACAAAAAAAGATAATGCGTAAAGTGTGTCATGTGTTTGCTAATAAACATATACTTATTTAGGAGCATAAAATAAGGAAATCTACACTATATATAATATTCATACTATTGTGATATTTATCAGGAAAGAACAGTAAATCCTTTATCACTCCTTTAATGCATTTTATGTTTACCTCTACCTAAAAGTAGTATTTCAAAGGTTTAGACAAATAGCTGCTCAATCCCATCTTGAATATGGTCAATTGTATCAGGATGTGTTTTTTGGAATGTGTTTTTAAGAGTGATATGTGGCTCATCAGTTGATTTCATTTGTTCAGTGTAATTTTAGCCGCTCTCTATTATAGGGTTTTTAGCCACATTTCTTAATTTTCCAACCATGATGTGAGTAAAGACATCTTACATATATTGATCATGCTATGGTACATTGCATTTACAAATATGGCAACAGAAAAGACTACACTAATAATGATGGTTTTTCACACCATCAGAGGTTTTCTAAATGCTATTGGGTCAATAGGATGCACACATGCAGCCATAAAATCCTTAAAAACAAAAAAAACAAAACAAAACAAAACATTTTATAGACAAACCAAACAAACCATTTTGTTTCACTGTACTTCATGCAGTACTACCTCTACTTTATTGGTATTCATCTTAGACCTTTTAACATGGGCATGGAAATGGGCTCTCTAATGATGATATCAGCAAAATGAATTTAGAAATCTACAGAAGCATTCTGTCTACCAATGTACAGAGAAATTCATACAATCTCATTCGGAGGAACCTCATCATGCAGCAAGACAATGATCCAACCCATCACATCTAAATGTAAATAGGAAATGAAAGCTGAAATTCTGATTTATATTTTGATCTCAAAAGCTAATGTCTACAGTATATAGCAAAAACAAAAGAATTGGCCTTGCCATATCAATACTTTCAGAGGGGACTACAATTATCCAATAAGACACCTGACATGCTCTAGAAATGTATAACCAGCTATGAATGATACTTGCATACAGTGTGCTTCAAAACATTTACCATTAAAACACTGGATCCATTTCCTTCGTTCATCTCTTTGACCACCAACATCAAACATGCTGGAAGGAGAGAATGGGAATTGGTGACAGGAGAATGAGAGAATCCAAAAAATAAAAATCCCCACCATGTAAAAACCTACTTATTACTAAATTAAATATTGCACATATGATATATGTACTATATTTCCTATATATATTTATATATATTGGAATATGATATAATATATATTATATACTAGATATATTTATATGAGGGGTCACAGTCATGTTGCACAGTCAATATTTGTTGATCCATTTCAGCCAATTACTCCAGTAAACAACTGTAGCTACAGAGAAAAGAAAATTATTTTTCACTTTTCAACTTACTGAAAATTAACTTTGTCCACTTGGAACCTCGTCTCAAAGATTCCTGAAGTCAGCACTCTGCATCTCAACAAGTCCTAACATGGAAGAAGAGAGAGAATCAGAGAAAAATACATTTATCCAAGGAATTAATTTTTTTGTTAATTGCTTATATCCAGAAAAAACACTACTACTACTAACAGTAAATAAATAAATAAATAAATAATAATAATTATAATTACAATTATTAATACTATTGGCTGTTGACTTGCATTTTACCTGATCAGTAGGTGTATAATCACTCTGCTTTATAGTGTCAATCTTATCTAGGAAGCTGAACGAAAAAGACAGGAAAAGTTCATTAATAATGCCACATTAAATTATGATATAAAGCATCTCTGTATAATTATAAGATTTTTATTTTCTGTTAACTCACGGTAGAGTTAATTTCTTGAACAATCCAAACTTCTGTCATCAAAAAAGATTCGACTATACGGCCAAAAGCATATGGACACCTGAGAATCGAACATCCCATTCCAAAACCATGGGCAATAATATTGATTTGTTTTCCCTTTGCTGCTATAGCGGCTTCCACTCTTCCAGGAAGGTTTTCCATGAGATTTTAGAACATGGCTCTAAGTATTTATGCCCATTCAGCCACAAGAGCTAAGAGGTTGGGAACTGATGTCGACATGAGAAGGCCTGGTGCACAGCCGTCATTACAACTAATCCAAAAGTTATTCATTGCCACTGAGATCAGAGTTCTTTGAACAGCGCTCAAGTTCTTCTTGCTCTGTACACAGGGGCATTGTCATGTTAGAACACATTTGGACCCTGCCCCAAGTGAAAGGAAATATAAAGATGTTATAGACAACTGTGTGCTTCCAGCTTTATGGCAACAGTTTGGGGAAGGCCCACAGATGTCTGTGAGGGTCAGTTGTCCACATACCTTTGGCCATATAGTGCATCGTGGATGAATCATTTAACCAGTAAGAGAGATCATCTTCTTATCTGAATCAGCTGAACACACCACAAATCAGATATTAAATAAAACCCTGGTAGCTGCAGTGCTGGAAACAGGCAGCAGGTGGCACATGTTTGTGCTGGAGATCAAGGCAGGTAGTGTTCTGAGTCATAGTGATCAGTGTGCTCAGTCAGATGCCACTCTAGTCAATGGATCTGCCCTAGTGGGAGGAAACAGTGACATACAGAGTGAAAGAGCGCAAGAAAGAGAGGGAGAGGACGGGATGGAGATGCTGTTTCAATCCAGACACTTTCAAGCTAAAGAGCATAGTTACATAGGGTACAACAAAACAGAGGTGAAGTCTAAATGTAATGGTAGTCTTTTAATGGCTCTAAAAACTTGTAGTGAATGGCAAACACTAAATTCCAGCAGACAGCGTAGTCAAATTGCATAACCCTGCAACCCATAACCAAGACCCTGCTGCATAACAGATTTATTTGAGGGGGTGTACAGGAAAATTAAAAGACAAGAAATGAGAGACAGAGAAAGGACTAATAATGCAACAGCCCCCAGTACACTAAGAATGTGACACAGAGGGTTGAAATGTGACATCAGGACTGCAGGTCCCACACATACACAGAAATATTGGTCTGATGAAATATCTGTGCCAGTTCACAGTGTGTGTGGGTGTTTGTGTGTGTGTGTGTGTGTGTTAGAGGACTCTAAGTGTATAACATACTCAAAAGCAAAAAAAAGCATTAAAATGTAGGTGTCCAGTTGTGCTTAGTATAGTCTGCTGCAGCTTGAACTATTGTATAATTGTGGTTATCATGCATGTGGCACCAGTGGGGTCACTGAGTAAGGTTTTCAACATGCTCTACTGATATGGTACCAATGTTGATTTGAAAGTTTTGACATTTTTCAGACCATTTCAAGACTCACAACACATGCATACATTACACAGTCATGAGTTCAACTCATTTTAAATTCTTTACACTAACATACATAGCCACAAAAAAGTTTACTCAGTCATTTCCAATAATTAGTAATTACAGACCATATTTTGAATTTATACATGAAGCACAAAAACCAACAGTATGGGGTAGCGATGACTTTATGAATTTTCTCAGTGTCAGAATTGAAAATATTAGGCAACAAATCAGAGTATTATTTAAAGTCAGACAGTTTGATAATTAAGTGTGTGGAAAACAATATGACCACATCGGTAGAGCAATTACTATCTTATGACTATACTAATATCTTTTACTCCCATCCAACAGGCTGAATTTCTTCAGCTAATTTCCTCTTAATCACCAACATGTGCACTAGAACCCCTAACTACATATTACACATAAATCCATAAATCCTAAAAAATTCTTTAAACTACCAATTGTCAACCTGAGGTCAAATCTGACCTCAACTATTGACAGTCGTCTATATATTGTCCACTTCATAAGGAATACCTGTACACATGCACATTTATACAATTATCCAGCCAGCTAATTATATGGTAGCAACCCAATGCATAAAGTAATGCAGATACAGGTCAAGAGCTTCAGTTAATGTTCAAATCAAATATCAGAATGTGGTAAAAGTGTAATCTCTGTGAATTTATCTGTGGCATGGATGTTGGTACCAGATGGGCTTGTTTTCAGCAGATTTCCGAAACTGCTAATCTCCTGGGATTTTTATACACAACAGACACTAGAGTTTACACAGAATGGTGCAAAAAAGCAAAAAACATTGAGTAAGCAACAGTTCTGTTGGTGGAAATGCCTTGTTAACAAGAAACGTCAGAGGAAAATTGCCAGGTTCGAGGTGCCAGGAAGTCTACAGTAACTCAAATAATCGCAATTTACAACAAAACATTGAACCTTAAGGTGGATGAGTTACAACAGCAGAAGACCACATTCTGTTCAAATTCTGTCAGGCAGTCTTTTTCTAGTCTTCAACTGTCCAATTTTGGTGAATCTGTGCCCATGATAGTCTCAGAATCTTGTTCTGGGATGACAAGAATGGAACCTAATGCGGTTCTGCTGCTGTAGCCCATCAACCTTAAGGTTTGATGTGTTGTGGATTCCGAGATGCTTTTCTGCTCACCACAGTTATAACAAGTACTTAATTGGGTTCCTGACAGCTCAGACCAGTCTGGTCATTTACCTCTGATCTCTTTCATCAACAAGGTGTTTCAGCTTGCAGACCTTCTGCACACAGCATTTTCTTTTTTTTTTTGCATTATTCTTTGTAAACTCTAGAAACTGTCTTGTGTGAAATTCCCAGGTGCTCAGCAGTATATTAAATACTCAAACCAGCCCATCTGGCACCAACAACAATGCCACTATTAAAGTCACGGAGATCACACCTTTTCCCAATTCTGATGTTGGATGTGAACATTAACTGAAGCTTTTGACTTGCATGACTTTATGCATTGTGCCAAATGAGCAGGTGTACAGGTGTTCCTATTAAATCTACAAATATTGCAGTTTAGCAGTTAGGCACATACATAAATAGCATAACATTAATGAAATATATCAGTCAAGATTTTGGCCTAGTCAAAGTACTGAGACAGCGCTGGTTAAAGTGGTAAATGACCTACTACAATTTACAAGAAATTAACTGAATTGAGCTCAGTTGACCTGTTGTTGTATAGCATGACCTTCTTCCTGGTCTGCGTAGACGTAAACTCGGTGCTCACTTGAGCATAATTAAATACATCAAAGGAGATTGCTGAAGAGATGATTGTCATTAGGATTTGTGTCTCTGCCTCAGACCATTTTAATTTTGTTCTGAAGACTGAACCTGCACTCTGCTAACACTAGAGAGTAGAATTTCCAGTGCCATTTCAGCTCTTTAATGCGCTGTCAGAACCTACATAGCGAAACGTGTTGAGCATGGATTGAATGATGTTATGTTAAGAAAGAGACAGACCACCAACACTGCATGCACACATTATTGACAGTGTTGCATGTAAATTACCTATGTCATGGTAGATTGTTCTCAGTATTCTAATTTTACAGATTTTTCTGTCATTGTTTAAAAAAAATTCAGCCAATGACAGAAAATATTCAGTTAATGTGACCCTTGCTCTGCTCTGCATAACACCTCTGCTCTGATCTCCATGCTTGTTAATGTATAGTGATGGTTTTTCTTGTTGTTTTTAAAATGTCAGTGTGTCTTGGGGATGTACTAAGACTTTCAAAGTGGGCTGTTATCTTCCTAGTCTATAAATGCCATAGAAGGAAAAGAGGCAGAGAGATCGGCCAATTAGAAAAGACTTGTTAGTACGTAGCACAGTGCATGCAGCCACTCCATTAACATATGATCGCCTATAGTAATCTGAATCAAGAGGATGGGACAGAGTTATCTATAACTAGATATACAGTATTCATCAAAACAAGCAGAGGAGAAGGAGAAAGCATAAGTGTGCTGTTTCAGGATGCAAAAAAGAATACCAGAGTCAACATAGTCCACCAAAGGAAGATAAGAGGAAGATATATATCTGAAGCTCTTGGGTACCATTAGTCAGTCAGCTAGCATTAACATTCTTTCCATTACACTACAATTAGATAAAAAATGTAGATTGACAAGGTTGCATTATCTCAATTAACCATATTATTGGATTGATAAGCAACTTCCTCACTTCAGCCAGTAAGATGTTGCTAGTTCAGTTTAGCTTGGCTAGGTAGCCAAGCGCCAAGTCACACAAGGTATGTAATTAGTATATGCATATAGTTTCAGGAATGAAACTATGCTTCAGATCATTATTTACACTCTTTACACCAGCACCTAAATTACTCCATCATAATGGGTGTATGTCAACAGGTTTATTGTCACAACAGTTGCCATCCATTTCCAGTCAACTCTAAACATTATGTTTTTAAAGTGTAAAATCATGACTATGCTCACTATCACAATAATATCTAGTATGGTATATAGCTCAGATTATATGATAGCCCTAAAGTGAGTAGCAAACCCTGTAACTAAGCATAGGATTTAAAAGTAAGTTTATTTCATGATGTCAGTGAATCAGAGCGAGGCTATTTACATATTTAATTTTAAATGCACACCCCTAAACTCAGCCTGGTTTTTCCTGAGCGGTTTTTATACCATTCTAAAATGGCACAAGAAAAAGGAAACTTTTTTTAAAAAATTTGCAATCTTTATAAAAGCACCTCAAAAGTGTGTGGCAGGTCTGCTTTAAATCCCAGCACAGAGCTGGGTTTGCATGCCTGTATGTGTATGTGAGTGTGTCTTGAGACGTGCAATTAAAAGTTCTGCTAAAAAGTGAGAGTGAAAAATAAAACCACCTGAGTTATCGCAAGCCTGCTTTCCATCTCCTCATTTCCATAACCACAAAAGTGTCACAGTGGTTTAACCACAGTGCCGGACCAGTCCATTCAAGCTTCAGAGTCCTTCTACATTTTCTGTAGGGACAGATCAGAGGAGTCTGATAAACCCAAAGACGTGGGAGTCTGTTTTATGACCAAACAACTACTGGTGTAATGCTAGGAATGTTGCTGTCCTGTCCCATTTTTTTAATGCTCTTTTTACCTGGAACACCTGACGATCAGATGCTGTCCCTTCTACCTGCCTTTGGAGGTCTCCACTGTCATCATCATGGCAATCTACATCCCACCTCAAGCAAACATGGACACTGCCATAGCTGCACTTTACCTAAAATATGTGAAATACTCAGGTATGTACATCTCTCAGTCAGAGCACCATGAGGACAGCGTAAATACACACCCCTTAATTATGTGCTCTATTCACATTCTAAAGACTTCATCATTACCTGTGGCTTTAGAGGAAGGAATATACCATGCAGAAGAATGAATAAGTCTAAATATTTCGAACTGTCACACTAGGAGATCTGTGTGTTGTAGACCTTTTAGCTTAGGTTAATGTGTTTAGCATTACATATTTGCTATTCATATTATGATGAATAGTAACATGCCATACATTCATAAACAGCCATCAAAATTTGCATTTCTCAGTGCTATAGGTAGTCTTACATGTGCATTCATGTGTGTGCTAGTGAGAGCTCTTTGCTGCTATTGCTACTCATACAGAATAATATGCTTGGACAGTTATAGAATATAATTTGTGTCAAAATTTGTTTTATGGTTCTGTGTGCAGGTGTATAGTGTATACTGCAAAAGTTTGGAGATTTCTACCTTCTTCTCTTCTCCAAAAGACATTCCAAACAAAGGCTTTGTGTTGATTTGTAATGGAGAGGGGTGTTAACAGCCACTCTCTGCATATGCATGGTTTAAGGGCATTAGCCCTCCCATTAATAACTTTTAATACTACAATCATGATGTTAGATTGTCATGTATTTGTTCATACAAATGGAGTAATTAAGAGCATAATTAATTTTATGCTTTTTAATTCATTTTATGCTTATATCATAACCAAGATCTTAGAGAATCACCTCAAGTGACCACAACACTGTGGTTCATAATATGTTTTTGCACATATTCCAGCACAGGTGACCTTTTACATAACCTTTTACAGTTATACATCAATTATGTGATAGGGATTTTAGAGAAAAAGACAAATATGACATGCATACTACTTGTTTCATATTATTATAGATAAACTTGCGCTGAATACAAAAAAAGTCAGGTGTATTTGATAGTCCTGCTTATATTTGATTAAATTGTATGACAGAGCATGCCAAAATCATCAGAGTATCTGAAAATACCCTCAGAGTCCTATAGGTTAACAAGGTCGACTTAAAGCAGGTCATGCCAACCATTTGACTGTACCACTGCTTTACTAAATTCAGGAAAGGCTACAGGGTCACTTCTCTACCTGCATTCAGCAAATATGACTTCCATTTTACTCATACCATAATACAAACGAAGTACGTTGCGGGAAGCCCCAGAAGCCATGCTGCAGGATGCACTGAGTGACTCTGATTGGGACATATTGTGATCTAGTTCCAGACACATCCGAAAGTTTACAGAAGTGGTGTTGTGTTATATTGCAATGCTGAGAGATGATATAATTCCCAAGAGAATTGTTTAGGATTTTCCCCAACCAGAAACTGTGGGCTGATAAATCCACACACTGCTTAATAGAACACTGGGCTCTAGAGGGGAACCATGGGAGAGTACACAGCGGCATCCTATAGACTAAGACATGCAGTTAAAAAGGCTAAAAAGAGTTATTCAGCTTCAAGAACATAACCTCTGTCAAGTTTCACAGGGACTCACGCAACTGTGAGTGCCAACCACTCCCAGGTAAACACATTTCTCCCATTTCTGTGCAGGAGACGTGTTAATCCACTGGAGACGTTTGTGCACATGCTGTCTAAAAACATGACGTGAGGAGGACTCTAAAGTGAGTGAACAGTAGGAAGGCAACAGGCCTTGACATTATCCCAAAAACCTGCACTGACCAACTAGCCCAAGTACTCACCACATTCTAAACCTGTCTCTGACAACCTGTTGTCCCTACATGCCTCAAGAGATCTACTATCATTCCAGTGCCAAATTCATCCTGTCCAACCATTACTGTCTAATGACCCTGAACATATCTGGTGAAGAATTGATTTGAAAGACTCAACATATACTATATCTACTCCTTTCTACCCAGAACACTAGCTCTACTCCAGTTCACTAACCGATCCGACAGATCCACAGATGACGCCATCTCCCATGTCTTACACACCACCATATCTAATCTTAAATGGGAAGGATGTTTGGTAAGCTCAGGGAACTGGGCCTGTGCTTCCCACTCTGCTATTGGGTGCTGGACTTTTTAACTGGACAGCCACAGGTGGTGAAAGTAGGCGGCTTCACCTCTAACACTCTGACTTTCAACATTGGAACTCCCCAAGGCTGTGTTTTTTGCTCACTGCTGTATTTAAAAAACCTTTTATACTGCCACTATAGAGAGCATCATCAATGGGAACAATAACATTTGGTACAGGAACCACAGTGTGAAGGACTTCAGAGGGTCGTGAAAGCTGCTGAAAGGGTCATCTAATCAGCACTGTCCAGTCTACAGAACCAGAGCAACAGTGATAACACTGCACAACAAAGTTTTTGCTTCCTGAACACTGTTGGGTGTTTCTCATAGATTTTTGGCTGCTGATCATGAATATCACATCAAAATTTACCCATCATGTACCGTTTCAGAGAAATCTTCAGTCGGCTATGCAGCACACATGAAAGAAACGTATGAGAATATGGAACTGTTGCTGAAGCACGTCCAGTATACCAGGTACAA
>JAQQZU010000036.1:22053755-22064141 GCA_030068025.1 Parauchenoglanis punctatus | reverse complement strand
GAACTGGTGGTGGACTTGCGAAGATCACGATCTCCTGTCACTCCCCTGTCCATTAGAGGGGTAGATGTGGAGATTGTCCAGGATTACAAATACCTGTGTGTGCACATTGACAATAACCTGGACTGGTCTAAGAACTCTGGCCACTTACAAGAGGGGTCAAAGTTGGCTGTACGTCCTACGTAGACTCCGATCTTTTAGAGTCTGCAACACCATGTTGCGGATATTCTATGAGGCTGTAGTGGCCAGTGCCATTTTTTATCCTGTGGTTTGCTGGGGTGGTAGCATGAAAGTGGCAGATATGAAAAGAATTAACAAACTGATCAGGAAAGCTGGCTCTGTAGTGGGTGAGGAACTGGAGAACATGGAAAATGAGGCTGAAAGAAGAACACTGTCAAGACTTCAGTCCATCATGGACAATGTAGATCACCCACTCCACAGTGTGGTGGACAAACTGAGAAGTACTTTTAGTCACAGAATCACCCGCTTAAAGTGCTCCACTGAACGTCACAGAAAATCCTTCCTTCCCACCGCCATCAGACTCTACAACTCCTCCCTCAGTCACACACCCACACAATAATTCGGGCAATATCTGCTGCTACTTGCTGTATATTCATTACGGGTTAAAACTATCAGTGTGTGGAAGACTATGTGCATTATTTTTGCTATGATGTGCAACAGTCTACTATACTGTGCAATGTTCTTAATGTGCAATAGATGCAATAATATGCAATAAATGGGGTGCTAAATCACTTAATTACTTGCAACAATTTATGTGCAATAGTCTTCATGTGCAATATTAATACTGGTCATAATATTTTTCATTACTTAATATTACTTATTACTTAATAATATTTAACTACTATTGTTTCTCTAAATGCAACAACTTATTCGAAACTTCCACTTATGTCAATAGTCTTCCACTGTTTTTTTATTTCAACTGATTTTTATTTTTATTAGATTTTTAGACTTATTTTATTTTTTATTTTATATTGTTCTTTTGTTTTTGTGTCCTTGTGTGTTGTGTGTTGTGGCAGTCATCACATAGCAACTTCCTGCAGGATCAATAAAGTTTTCTGATTCTGATTCAGTAGTAAGACAAAATCTTAAACTCAAAATCAAAAACTTACCTAAAATCTAAGGGAAGTGAGGGGAGCTTGTGCATTTTTTCAATAATATACAAGTATAATAAAAGGAGACGGTTACCCGATAGGGCCGATCCCCTCTGTCCTCACAGGAAAAAAGTGCTTAGGACTTAGAACAAGAAGGCCCTGAATAACATGCTAAGATTATCTAGGGAGCATTTAGAAGGCATTATCAGTGCTAACAAAGGTATACGCTGCTTCCTCAGGTTGGAAGATTTGTACAAATCACTTGTGTGACTTATCAAAAGAAATCCCCCCTCAAAAAAGAAATCATGATACGTACCGGAGTGAATTCAAAGTCTTTTTGACTGGTTAAATTGAGGATGTATTCAAGTCGAAACTGGTTTGCTGGGCAGGCTAAATGAACTGGAGGTACCAAGCTGTTCATTGCAGTCACGATAGTCTGAAGAAAGAACAAAGTTCTCAAATGACTAAAGCTAAATATACAATTTAAATATACAATAAATAACAAAAATATATTTTCTAAATATACAATTTCTTATAGCACTTGTAAGCTCATTAATGTTCTGTGAGGATCAGCACTTACCTCTATAGCTTCTTTTATATTATTCTTAATATCCTGAATTTTCTGTTTTTTCTCTCTGTGAAACAAACAGACTGTCAGTCATCAGCAGTATATTCAAGATACCCATTTTCAAATCAAGTAATTTTTTTATCATCCAATCAATATACACATAAAAATGGGACTTTCTGTTTGTTTCATCTTGTTCATGAGATTCTACAGTTTAATGTGGATGTGATTTTAGAAGAAGGTTTTAAGAAGCACTGTTCATGTAAAAGCAAACAGTGACCATCTGTAAAAAGCATGATATAACTGTTCAAAGAACTCTAAAGATTAAAAAAGGTCAATTCAAAAAACAGCATAAATAATTCAGCATAAATAATAATAAAACATAAATCTTTAAACAGCTTGTAACTTGTATAAACAACTTTTGTGCCAAATGCATAATAGTCCATTTTGTGATGTGAGCATCACTAATCGTCAATTCAATCTAGTTGAACATCTCAACACCAGTTGAAATCAAAAATAACTTGCTCTACTGGCGAGATGGTATATTATTAAGAAATGTGAGATATACCAAGTAAATAAATTCAATGTTATTTATATAGCACTTTAAACAACAGACATCATCACAAAACAGATTTACAAAAATAGATTTATATCACTAATAAACAAGCCAACATAAGAAAGAAACTTTCTTAAAGAGGTACCAGACAAATGGGATCCCATCCCAGTCTGGGTGATTCCAGATACTAGGCTGTACACCATTACTCTTCCACAAATGTATCAAGTCAAACAGTAATGAATATGTTGAAAGGATGTTCAGTATGAGCATCATGGTATTTATGGTTACAACAGAGGTCTACAGTACCCAAGAGAAACTGGAGTATACGTGATTTCCAGCAGTGGTGCTAAAAAGGCTGGGGAAAAACACCAACAAAAAATAAGTGCAATCAGTAGTACTACATTCTCTTAATTCATTTTGTTTTTACAATATTCCATCAAGCTCCCTAAACAAATATTATATTTTACTGTGACAACAGGTGACTGAAATGGGTACCCCCCACATCCAGAGCACATGTGAAGTTGAGCATACACAAGTACAAGTACAAGTATGAATTACTCAGGACTTCCAGGTTCACACCAAAGTTACCGTTTTCAAACTAAGTTTTTGAGATCACAGTAAAGGTAAATAGTGTCAAAGGAATGAGAGAGATATAGCAGCTTGGGGTTTAACTGACAACCCTAAAACATATTGCATCCAACAGTTACATGATATTAAATTATCGGTTTAAATAAAATGTGTCCTTAATATACTAGAAGTGATGAAGTACTTAATCCTTGATTGATACTGTTCAAAACTGATAACTGTTTTGGAGAAATGTGAAAATCAAGACTAAGATTTATTTTGAAAACTAAAACTTTAAAACTACCATAATCAACATCCCACACCAGTATTAACATGTGAGCTACATGTAAATATTTTCTCAATCTGGGTAGCTAAAATGACAGTACGCAAACAAAGCTAGTCTTGTTTTTGTCAGAAAATATCGTAAAACAAATCAAGCTATTTATGTTTGGATTAAATTGTAATTGTAAAACCTTATATTCAAAGTATTTTCTAATCTAGAAAATTCAGATGACCGGCACAAAAAAAAAAAGTTTTGGTAGGTTTGAAGGCTACATGAGTGGTTTTTCAAATTCAAACAACCTCAGGATACACTTGGAAGCCATCTTGCCTGCACACAGTTAAAAGCAAGTATTAGAATACTTTGTTGTATTAGAATTTACAAGATTAGACTGGTAAATTAAATACCTACAGCTTAGTGTTTGTACAGAGTCAGTAGTGTGACTAAATACGATGATACGATGGTTACAAACAAACATGTTATTATAAATCCCTGTCAATACCCATAAATAATGAAATGTATGACAATCAAATTAAGCTGATTCTGCAAAAAAGTAACTTGAATGTTATGTATTTTAAGTTAAATGTAGAAAAAAAATTAGATGCAAGCAGATCTCAGAATAAGCAGACAGGCTAAATTATTTTAGTGATTGAAGCCATCTGATTTTAATACTATATTACTAATATTTTTTTGTGAAAAGAAATGAAACCAGAAAGTTTTGGCCGCAGTGCTGACTTAATGATTTGTTTTCTATTTGGTCACTGAATAGTATATTATTAACTGATTGTCCCTACACCTCTGCATGACTTTAAATCTTTAGAAACGGGAAGGTTTGTTACTTGCAATCAGACTTGGCTACAGAGTGAGAGAGAGCTAAAGCTAGAATGTTGTGATTTTGAAAGAAACCAACTTAGATAAATTTGACTTGGGGCTAGGCAATATGGCCTATAAATAAGATTGGATATTTTTAAGCTATATAGCGATACAAGACATAATCTCAATATTATAAAATCTCCTATAAATCACTTTATAAATGCTTGATTTTAACCCACTGATGCATACAATCACACCAGTATGATGATTCTAGTAGCCCCTGCAATCCATATCTGCATTAAAACCTTCTTGTTTATATTCATTTAGTGGTTTCTATTGGAATCCATTATTTTAAACTTGCATGTTTTTAATCCATCTATTTTATCCATTCAACGTTTAAAATGAATGCAAAAAGGGAGAAATCACAACCAAGTTAAATTTAACAAAATTTTTTATTCAAAACAAAGCTCAAAGCAACAAAAAAGTGCATTCAACATGAAACCTTAGAAAGACATTTCAAAACAACATAAATTAAAGTGAACTTTTTGCGCGTGATGTTTGTGACAACAGGTCATTTCAAAAACGGTTAAAAAAAAAAAAAAATAGCATAGTGTGTAAACCAGAGAGGTCCAGGCTGTCATGCAGACAAACCACTCTGAAGAACAATAAGTCACATCACAGGAGTGTGAATGTGTGCGTTTATGGTAGGTTTGTGCATGTGTGAGTGTGTGTTGTGTCTGCTACTTTTTGTGGCAACAGATAACTGTTGTTTATTCAACATCTTCCTTCCTAAACCCAAACCACTGCCAGATGTTGGGTGCAGTGCTATTTCTTTTTGGAATCAATTTGTGCACCTCCATCTTCCGAACTCAACATGTAGCCTAAAAACTTGCTTAGGTACTTTACTTAGTACTTTATTTATTTGACTCTCTTTCATTGTTCCTTCCAGATACAAAAACACACACTTGCACAGGATACTGGTCTAGATCACAGGTATAGACTGCGTTCAAAAAATTTTACTGCCTTTTTCCTTCACTGTCTTGTGAGACATCCTCCTGAGACAGCATTTTCCTCATTCTGAACGCACCCATAGAAATGTTTCTTTATCAGTGGTCTGGATGGGCAGGCGAGTGTGTGACATGCATGTCAGCTTTTATCTTTTTATGTCTGTGAGAGGGAGAGAACCATAGGAGACAGCCAGTCACCAAAGTGAGTCTAATGCTGGCAGGTTAAATACATTGCATGATAGTTTGCACACTATGTTCATGATATAGTAATTTACTATCACACACAGAACAAGCCACAATACATTGAGGCCATTGAAGAAAAAGGTACAGTGCACCCTTGTTAGAACGCCCTGTTTTATTCTGCCTTACCTTTGAGTTTTATTGTAATAGTTGTGTGGATTCAAAGCTTTGTCTGGTTAAGATGAGTATTAAGTTGTTCCGAACTTCATGCTCAATTCTGGGTTGCCAACCTCATTCTCGATTTGGGGTTTCTTATAAGCTAAAGATTTGCGCCATCATACTGGCTTACAACATTTGCCCAGTTGCAACTGGCAGGGTGAATATGTTTAGTAGGAAAAGTGAAGTTATATTCTAGTTCATAATTTCAATCACATTGTGTTTTGCAGGTTTAATCAGAAGATTGCTAATTAGATTTAACGAAAGGGAAGAATTATTTGGCATAAGACAATCCATGTAAATGTCATAAGCTCTCTCTCGATAGAGGAGGTGACAAAATGTGTAAGCTGACATACAGTACAGCATCAGTTCTAAGGCTAACACGATGTGTGTGTAGTGTGTGTGTGTGTGTATGTGTGTGTGTGTGTGTGTGTGTGTGAGTGAGTGAGTGAGTGAGAGAGAGAGAGAAAATGGGGAGGGGGGGGATCTGTGGCATCCGCGATGGCTATTGTTAAATCAAGTAGCTTACAAGTAGTTCATATATTTTATCGGCCAGGTAGCAGAGGCGCATTTATAAATGTTACCAAGGCAATACACTTAATTTAAGCATTGTATTCAGGGCTGGCAATTAAGCAGATTTCGTTTAGTTCAGCTTTGCCTGAGCACTTTCATTCGCAATAACAGGTGTTCTGATAGAAAAGTGAAAAACACATTTAGAATGGACATTTAGAAATTTAGTAAACTAGTAAGAGACACACATGAACCATCAACCATAAGGAATAATATTACCACCAATCTAAATACATTTTCAGTAGTGTCTCTATTAAAAACCCATTAAAAAATCCTGAGAATACATAATGAAAATACATACATACATATCATATTTTGATTCACTGAGGAATCTTTACACAAACGATGCTAAAAAAAAAAAACACCGTACTCAATCACATATGCCAAACTCAAAGCCCACTGCCTCATTCCATTCATCCTGCTCAAACTTAAAAAATAAATAAATAAAAAAAGGGCAAAATGGCCTGTAGTACACTATTTCCCACCATTTTCACACTGGAGCTGTACTTAAATTTTACCGGAGGAGTTTCATGAGCATATACTCCCATCCACATTGCACTTGATCTGTCTGTGCCTTCGATGCAACTGGGTGCTCAATTTTTACTATAAAGGGGGAAAAAAAAAAAAGTCCCCCTGCTAAAAAAAGACTGTCGCCCAATAACAATAACAATGGGAACAGTCAACAGCTAATACTTGTCTAAAACGGCCATCCTTACAGTGATCAGCCTGTACTCTGCTCTCTAAAGTTATTTAAAACATCACAGGCACAATGGCAGCATGCTTTAAGCCAATGTGTTTCCGATGTTCATGCACAAGACATTTACTGTGTGAAATATGTATGTTGCTGAATGAGTTAAGAAAGTATGTTATATCCAACCATGTACTGCAACAGCATTTGAGACCAGTATCAGCACGATAACAACATTCAGGCTCGGATCTGGCCATCCCACCAAAAAAAGTAATAATTAAAAACATTAATTATAGTTATATTGGGTTTTGTGTGAGAACTGCTATGATGGTAAGAAGAAATGTTGGCACTGAAGTTTATAACACAATGACAGTTTCTTATTCTTTGCCACTTGTTTGCCATATCATAGATCATGCATAAAGTAGACATGGAAATGGCACTTACTCAGCATTGAAGCCATTGACATGTAAAATGCGCATCTGTTTGACTATAGTGCTTTTGCCAGATTCTCCAGCTCCTACAGGAAAAAAAGGAGATTCAAAGCATGGGTGAAGTAAAAGGGAGATCATTTCATCGAATAAATTAATAGTACAATTTACAGTTCATTTAATCCCCAATCTAAAAATACACTTAATGCTATAGGGAGCATATAATAAAATGTTTGTATGGTATCAAACATGTGTACTATATATTAAGGAGACATCAATGTTTCAATGGAAAAAATGAAGTTATCCCAAAACACTCTCCAAATTCTGATTATACTGACCTGAGAACTGTCTGTGGTATGGTCCTAACATTTTAACTAGCAGGCCCAACTGACATCTCACTATCCAAGTCTACCAGTATGCTATTCCAGTTAAGCAGAACCATACCCTATGGTGCAAACCGTAAGAACTCGGATTGCTTAAACCTTCATATATGAAAGACATAAGAAAATGTAAAGAAAAAAATAGTGGCTGTTATGGTGTAGCAGGCATTTTGCGGTCATGGTTGGCTCCACTTGAAATAATGTATTAAATAGCATTTCCACCATCATCAACAAAACACCAAATGATAAAATTATCATTTGGAATAATGGCAGTTATCCCTCCAGTACAGTTCCAGAGTGCACACTAAAGCTGTACTGGTGTATCACGGTGGTCCAACACCCATACTAAGACTTAATTAAATTTATCTCCAGTGTGGATGGACACAAACACACAGATAGAAGTCTACATTTATCAGGTTAGCTCTCACAGAGCTATTTTAATAAAAGGCTAGGGACGGACCAGCAACATCAGCCTTGTGGTTGGACGCATATGCAAGTTTATCCCAAGATTAGAACACGGCATTTTCCCTTGGAAAGTCACCAACAATTCCTACTTTCTTCATTCATATTAGGGCTGAGCATTACAAACACTAGTCTTGTTTGGCCTTTTCCTAATAATTATAAAAAAAACATTAGTGTTAAGAAGTTATTCAAATTTTATTTTTAATTGTTATTTTGGCTTCCAGCGATTATGAACACAAGTTAATCGTGATAAAACGATCATTGGGACACATACACCCATTCACAATTATGCTCTTGTGTTATAGATGCAGCATACAAGTTTCCTTTAAAGTGGTGTACTGTAATATCCCACACTTACTCTTAGCCAGGCTCTGGCATGTTTAATCAGTTCAGCTTGAGCAAAGATGACAGAAAGTAAGCCTGTGGTTAATAAGAAAGGTAAAAACAATTCAATTGTTTGAGTCCGACATGTAACAAAAAACAGGCCTATTGTGTTTCAGAATCGTGCTTTCTCTTCTATAGCGAGTTGTACAATTGTTCTAAGCTTTCTAATCACCACTGTGATTTCTTTAACATAGATCAAATCAGCTGGGAAGTGTTGCTTTAAAGCAGCAGAGGCAGCGAAAGAATGTGTGTGTTTTTGTCTATGTTGTCTATGCAATGGTACTAGTGCTGGCCACTGTGCTAGCACACTAGTGCATTAGATTGTGAAAACAGTGTGCTTTCATTAAAGTGTGTTCTAGCCTTTCCTGACTCGAGATAAAGAGGCAGAGGCTATATTTCAGAGGCAGAATGTAGGCATGATTAAGTTTAAATGCTCATTACACCTGAAGTAATATATAAATGCTATTTTATGATGAAGTTGCTTTATGTTTAGTAGTTTTCAGTAGGTTGTGACAGTATATTAACATTACATTGTTGATCATTTATTTTTATCAAAATTTTTATTAATTATTTTATATATATTTATATATTTACTTATAAATATAAATATATATAAATATATATAAATATATATGTAAATAATAGTCAGTCAACAGTATCAATTAAATCTATATATCAGTAAATCAATTAGTGCATATTACATATACTAGATACATAGTTAAAAAGAAATTAAGGGCATACTTTAATCACAAATCAGATCTCAATGAACAAAAATGAACTCAAGAATGAACTCAAAATCACACTGAAAATCAAACTAAAAAACTGGATCATGGATTGATCCAACATGCGTGAATTTCATCACAGTGACTCAATGTAACTCAGTATTGTGTATGGTCCCCGCATGCTTATATGCACTCCAATGTGTGGGCCTTGTCCTGATGAGACTGCAGATGGTGTCCTGGGGGATCTCCTCCCATATGTGGATTATGGTCTCCGTGAGCTCCTGGATAGACTGTGGCTCTACTTGGTGGCGTCTGATGCACCGATACATAATTTGCCAGAGGATCTTGATTAGATTCAGGTCTGAGGAACGTGGGGGCTCAATGGCATCAATGTCTTCATCATCCTGGAACTGCCATGTGAAGCCGGGCATTGGCCTACACCAGGAGGAACCCAGGGCCCACTGCACTAACCCAAGTTCTGACAATGGGTCTGAGGATTTCATCCCAGTACCTAACAGCAGTCAGGGTACCATTGGCTAGCACATGGAGGTTTGTGTGTCCCTCCAAGCATATGCCTTCCAATCCCATCAATGACCCACCGCCAAAGCGGTCATGCTGGATAATAGTGTAGGTAGAAGAACATCCTTCATGATATCTCCAGACTCTTTCATGTCTGCACAGTGTGAACCTGCTCTTATCTGTGAAGAGAACCTTTACCCTAACCTGCCATTAGTGTATGCCAATCGAGCTGCACGGTGCTGGACTGTGAGCACAGGTCCCACTAGAGGATGTGGGGCCCTCATGCCACATTCATGGAGTCTGCTTCTGACAGTTGCATACGAGTGGCCTGCTTGAAGTCATTCAGTAGGGCTATGCCAGTGTGCCTCCTGTTAGCAGATAACGAGGCTTCTGCTGGGTTGTTGCGCTTCTACAGCCCTGTCCAGCTCTCCTTGTGTAAAGACCCATCTCCAGGGAACGGCTCCATGTTCTTGAGACTGTGCTGGGAGACACAGCAAACTTTCTTGCAACAGCACGTATGATGTGCCATCCTGGAGCATCTGGACTACCTGTGCAACCTCATTGGTTTGAAGGTACAGCCTCATGCTAACAGTAGCAACAAGGTCACTAGCAACATGCAAAATTAGAGAAAAATCATTCAGGAAGGATAAGGAGAGAGTAATGATCGGTGGTAACCACCTGTAAAACCATTCACTTTTGGGGGTTTTCTTGCTGTTGAACCATTTGCATCAAAGCAGGAGAAACTGATTCACAATCACTTACACTTCCTAACTGAACAGATTGATATCCCAGAAGTTTAATTGACTTGGTATTATACTGTGATGATTAAGGAGGATTATCCATCCATCCATCCATTATCTATACCGCTTCCATTATCTATACCGCTTTATCCGTCTGGGTCGCGGGGAAGCTGGAGCCAATCCCAGCATCTTCGGGCGAGAGG
>JAQQZU010000036.1:22031554-22047934 GCA_030068025.1 Parauchenoglanis punctatus | reverse complement strand
AATTTAGAGTAGCCAGTTGACCTAATCTGCATGTCTTTGGACTGTGGGAGGAAACCGGCGCACCCGGAGAAAACCCACGCACGCACGGGGAGAACATGCAAACTCCGCACAGAAAGGCACTCGAGGATCGAATCCAGGACCTTCTTGCTGTGAGGCGACGGTGCTAACCACCACACCACCCCACTGTATACATTAAAAAAAAGTTTAAGTAAAACAGATTTTGTGTACAGAATTTCTAGAACTCGCTTAATGTGTTTGACATGAAATTTTGATAAAAAAATAAATAAAAAATATATATATATAAAAATAAAGTAGCCATTTCTTTGAACATGCAATTTCATGAGGATAACCCATTTTACATATTTACTATATGCAAATTTGTCAAAAGCTAATATTTAACAATGACCAACTTCCTGTTGGGTGGAGCTAATATAAGCCAAAGGGTAATATGTCTCACATGGTGAGGGGAATGTCCCTACCACAAATCATGAATATCAGATGAACTTATAGCAAATACAGCATTAAACTCATTCAGAAACATTAGGGGGCACTATGGAGTCTGCCAGCCACACCCAAAGCCAATGAACAAACACAAAATGTTGCAACACTGATGAGTGTACCACATTTTCTCAGTTTTTTGTGCATTTCAAAGGCATCCAATATGCATTTTCAAACTAGGGGGTGCTATGGAGCTGATAAGGCATGCCTACACTGAAATCAAAAGTGGTCAAATGAATTTGTAGGGCTTTGAGTCATTGTAAGTACCTCAAACATGTGAAAACTTCCTGTTGGGCAGAGTCACATATGACTGTGTAAACTTTGTCTGATACTATTAGAGCAATGACCATACCAAATGTTGTGCATATCTGAGCAACTTCACCCCAGTCATTGCCTGTATTATTATTATTATTATTATTATTATTATTATTATTATTATTATAATGCACCATTGATCCTCGGGCCCTAATAAATATGGTGGTGATGAGGGGCCATTGAATTCCAATCACTTTCACCAAAAGTCGACTCACACCAGAGTCGTTTTTGACCAAGCTGAAATGGGTGTAAAAGCCACTTTTCTTTTTAGTGCTTTACCAGAGAGTCACTCTGGACAGGTGGAGGTCATCATAATCTTCATAACCAATACCGTCTATGAGCAATATAGCCGAGACAGGTAAAAAAAGCCACTCTTTCTGTTGTCAGGTGGTAGTGCTATACAATAGAGTGATGCTGGGCATGTAGATATCATAAACATCACAGCATATCATAACTAAGAACTACCGCAAACCTGACATAAATCTGATGGACTGTCTATGAGAAACATAGAGGATTGAAAAGGTCATTCTTTCTCTGGTCAGATAGGAGTGCTATACCATAGAGTGACTCTGGGCATGTGGACATCATCATAACCATCATAGCCTAGCCAATAACTATGGCACATCTGACATGAATCCGACAATCCGCTCTAGGAGTATGTGTACATGAAACTGTTTACATGAAACTATAAGCCTCAAAGGGGTCTATAGCATCACTAGGCCACACTGGGGCCCTGGCTCGGTCCCTGACTAACTGTCACTAGCACTGATGTGTGTGCCAGATGTAAGTTTTCACCCATGGAGCCACCTCAGAAATGGTCAAGACTTGAAGAAAAAGAATCTTTAAGGAAGGAATAGCGTAATACGCACCTCTGGTGCTCGGGCCCTAGTAAATAATGCACACTGATACTGCAAACTTAAAAATACACTCACTGAACACTATTAGGAACAGTACACTAACATTGGGTAAGGCCTCCCTTTGCTCTCAAAATAGCCTCAATTCTCTGTGGCATGTATTCCACAAGATGTTCCTTTGACATTCTGGTCCATGTCGACATGAATGCATCACACAATTCCTGCAGATTTTTCAGGTGCACTTTCATGCTGTGAATCTCCCATTCTTCCACATCCCAAAGATGTTCTATTAGATTTATAGCTGATGACTGGGAGGGCCACTGAAGAACACTGAACTCATTGTTATGTTCATGAAAGCAGTTTGAGACAACTTCTGCTTTGTGACATGGTGCATTATCATGCTGGAAGTAGTCATTATAAGATGGGTAAATTGTGCCCATGAAGGGATACAAATGATCAGCAACAATACTCAAATACGCTGTGGCATTCAAGTGATGTCTGATTGGTATTAATGGGCACAAAGTGCACCAGGAAAAACATTCCCCACACCATTACAACAAATGCACCACCCTGGACTGTTGATACAAGGCAGGTTGGGTCCATGGATTCATGCTGTTGGTGCCAAATTCTGACCCTACCATGTGTGCCTCAGCAAAAATTGAGATGCATCAGTGTCATATTTTTCCAGTCTTCAACTATCCTGGTATAGTCCTGTCCTGTGCCCACTGCAGCCTCAGCTTTCTGTTCCTGGCTGACAGAAGTGCAACCTTCTGCTGCTGCAGCCCATCCACTAGCCCATGTGTTATCCATTCAAAGATGCTTTTCTGCTCACCACAATTGAGGGATATCCGAGGTACTGTAGCATTTCAGTCAGCTCGAACCAATATGGCCATTCTCTGTTGACCTCTCTCATCAACAAGGCACTTCCTGCAACAGAACCATCACTCACTAGATGTTTGTTCTTTATTGCACCATTCCCTGTAAACTCTAGAGACGGTTGTACATGAAAATCCCATGAGATAAGAAGTTATAGAAATAATCAAACCAACCTGTCTGGCACCATATCTATACGATTTTATATACTGTGATGGTGCCACATGATTGGCTTATTATATTAGTGCATGAATGAGTAAGTATACAGGTATTCCTAATAAAATGCTTTGTAAATTTTTTAATTTATTTGTTTTTATAAAATTTATATCCTTAATTTGTATATTTCTGTAAAGCTGCTTTGAACTGAACTGCTCAATGAGTGTATATTGATGTATAGTTTTATAATAAGTGTAATTTCTTTTCCTGACACAATAATCATACTTTCAGCAAAACCCTGGCTTCAAAATTATCAGCACCCCAAGGATTAATGTTTAGTGAAGCCTTCCCTGGACAACACTTAGTTGGAGACCCTGGGCTGTCCTCTTTAATCAAAGCCATGGATTTTCAACAGGGTTCAAATCCAGAGACTGAGAGGGCATTAAAAACTCATCATTAAAAACTTTTGCATTATTCCAAAGAGACACTTCAAAAAAATTTACCCATCTGTTTCTCCACTCTGTGATGGATGCCTGGGTTCTGAGAGCACTTTATGTCAGATGTTTTGGACATGCCCAAAGCTACATAGTTTATGAAAGATTTGCCGATCATGACTGTTCACATTCATAATTACAAGTGACCTGTATCTAACTTCAATGAGAACACACCTGTCCTCCGTAAAGACACGCATGCGCACAGTGATGCAACTTTACATGAGTCATCTGCATCACCAACAACAAAAACATATTTGTGAGATGACTCATGTTATTAAAACCAAAGAAATGGACGTTCTAATAGCTAATATATGCATAGCATTTTGCTCTGGAGGATGGTAATCAGTTCATCATCTGTAGCTCTATTCCTGTATTGTTTTGCAGGGCTGCCGGTGTTCTGACTATTTGTGCTAAGTTGGCAAAAATGCTACTGTAGCTAGAATAAATGCTGTCGATAGCGTAGAATAAACTCTACTTTAGCTGCAGTTCTTAACCAAACCCTAACCTCAACCCTAACAGTTAACAGCTTAAAGTGAACCCTAAAACCTTGATGATGACACTATGGCTACATCTGTGTTCATATGTGGTCCTAAATCTGAAACGTATCCAATGTACAGCTATGCGACCCGAATGAGAACGCTCGGATCGGAATTCATGCATCTTTTTGCCTATACGCATGCGCTGAGCGCATCGTCATCAGACAGCACGGTGCTCTGGCGATTTGTGCTGTCTATTGAGATGTGGTCCTTAGCAGATGCATGTTCAGTTTAAAGTTATTGTTTTAGGGTTAATTTTAAGCTTTAACTCTTAGGGTTGAGGTTAAGGTTTGGTTAAGGGCTGCGGCTAAAGTTACATTTATTCTCCGCTGTCGGCAGCATTTATTTGTGCTACAGTAGAGTTTTTTGCCAAGCTGGCACAAATCATCAGAACACCGACAGTGCAACAAAATAATACTCGAGCAGAGCTACAGCTGATGAACTGTTTACCCTCCAGAGCAAAATGCGATGCATACATTAGCTACTAGCAGGTCCATTTTGTCGTTTTAATACCATGAGTCGTATCACAATATGTTTTTGTTGTTGGTGACGCAGGATTTGTGCAAAATCGTATCACTGTGTGCATGCATGCCATTTCAGAGGACAGCCGTGTTCTCATTGAAGTTAGTTACAGGTCACTTGTAATTATGAATGTGAACCATCACGATAAGCAAATCCGATCTGAGCAAAAAATCGGAATTGGGCAATGAGAGAGCGCATTCGTATAGACTGTATATATATACACTGATCTGTGCGTTCCCTTTCCCATGATATGTAGGTTGCCCCTAATATTGAATGTGCCCTTCTTGGCGGTCACTGTGTCTCACTCACATCCCCAACAACTCTTTGTTTGCCATAGTTACAGCCAAGACGATCATTCTGAAGGAATGTAAGTCTACAGCTTCTCCTAGTTTTCATGACTGGCTTAACGAGATGTTCCTTTTCCTTCATCTGCAAAGTACACATTTTACCAAGACTGATGATTATCGGAACATTTTAACACTTGGGGCTCATTCCTCCATTTAGAAAAGTAGCTGAATTTTTTAGTTTCCCCTCTTATGTATGCAAATTTCAATTTCCATTATACTTTTTATTAAAATGATTTGATTGTTCTTTACCCTTATCTAATCTTCTTATCCATTGCATAGGTTCACATTGATTAGTATAGTCATTATTACCACATTGTCTGGCATTCTGTTTACGAAAGAGTGTTTTTATTGTGATCATAGTTGTGGATACTTTGTTATACTGAAAAATTGTAATTATAATTATAGATTCAAAATATGTATGCCAATCAGCCATAACATTAAAATGACCTGCCCAGCTCTGACCCATTGAGACTTGGACTCCACAAGACCTCTGAAGGTGTTCTGTGGTATCTGGCACCAAGATGTTACCAACAGATCCTTTAAGTCCTTTAAGTTGCAAGGTGGGGCCTCCATGGATCAGACTTGTTTGTCCAGAACACCCCACAGATACACAATAGGATTGAAATATGGGGAATTTGGAGGCCAAGTCAAAACCTAGAACTCTTTGTCAAATTCCTCAAACCATTCCTGAACAATTTTTGCAGTCTGGCAGGGTGCATTATCCTGCTGAAAGAGGCCATTAGGGAATACTGCTGCCATGAAGAGGTGTACTTGGTCTGCAACACTCTTTAGGTATGGGGTGTCAAAGTAACATCCACATGAATGCCAGGACCCAAGATTTCACACACGCCCGGCCATCCACGTGATGTAAAAGAGAATATGATACATCAGACCAGGCCACCTTCTTCCATTGCTCCATGATCTAGTTCTGATGCTCACATGCCCATTGTAAGAGCTTTCAGCAGTGGACAGGGGTCAGCATGGGCACTTTAACTGGTCTGCAGCTATGAAGCCCCATACACAGCAAGCTATGATGCACTGTGTTTGGACACCTTCCCATCACAACGCAGCATTAAAGCAGACCTGCCACACACTTTTCACTTGTATTTTATTATATTCCTTTTGCCTTATATGATGACTTTTTTAAGGTATGTAAGTTTTTTTTTTTTTTTAAAGCACACCATAGTTCATTTTTCTTCATTTTGTCTTATAATGGTATAAAAATCCCTTAGGATAAAACAGGCTGTTTGGAAATGTAAATTTTTGAGTTGGGCCTTTTAAATTAAATATGTAATTAGCCTCGTTCTGATTCACTAACATCATGAAAGGATAACTCTGTTAGCCACACCTTCTCTGCACAAGTGACAAACTGCAGCTTAACTCCGAGACGTACACAACTGTAAACAATGGCTTCTATGAAGGATTCAAGCTTTTTTTATGAATGAAGTCAAGTTTGAAATGTGAAATGAAGAAGCGGCCAAACCACCAATACCATAACCAAGACGATAGATGTCCATTTCAGAAGCATAATTTTAAACTTACTATTAAAATCTTAGGTTTTAGTGACATTGTTAATTTTCTTTACAATACTTTTCCAAAACAACATGCTTCCCACTGCAGCACTAACATAAGCTATGTACCATACTAGGTATTACTGTGATAGTTAGATTCTCCTGACTTTACAATTTAAAAACGTAATTCCCAAAACTAAGTACATACAATAATTACATAGCTTGTGCATCTTGCCACTTCACGAACACAGGTAAGCTACCTATCCAAGGTAAACCGAACTAGCAACAGCACATTTTATTTTATTTTTAACAGAACATTTTGCTTTTTGGAAATGGCACATCACCATTTTTATACTGACATCCAGCTTGTGTACTTGTGAAACAAATATTCCCGAAACTATATACATATAATAATTTCACAGCTTGTGCGACTTGTCACTTCACTAACACTGGGTAAGCTACCTTGCCAAGCTAAAACAAACGAGCAGCAGTTACCTGCCTGAAGTGAAGGAGTTGCCAATAAATTTTAGTATATGGTGAATTCAGATAATGTAGCCTAGCAAACCATGTTTTCTCCACATTTTGGCCTATCCAACACTTTAGTAGAGGTTAATCTTAGTTCCAGAACTTTTGTGGCTCATCTCTGCATATCTTTGCAAATTCCAATCAGGCTTTCTGATTACTGCTGATAAGTGGTTTGCATTTTGCGGTGCGGCCTTTATATTTCTGCTCTCAAAGTCTTCTTAAACTGTGAAATGTTCATCAGCGAGACCATGTGACATCACCCGTGCAACATGATGAAGCCCAACACACAGAGAGGACATAGCGGGCTTATGCTATGCCCTGGTCACAGACTGTGGCAAGCTGGTGGCTGCAGTAGTGCTGGGCGATATGACCAACAATGTGCATCACAGTATTTTTCAAGATTTTAACAGTTTCATGGTAGATCACTGTATTTATTAATTTTTATATGACTAGTCCTTTATGTAGGTTTGGGCCTTCCTGCAGTAATAAAAGTATATTCGATTTACTCCTGGAGAAGTAATCATTTCATCATGTATATAATGATGGCTTTCATTACACAAAGTGACAATTTTTGGAGGATTCAGAAAGCATAAAATATTTGCATAATGTAAACAAATTTTTTTTTTAGTCACGCTGCGATAAACAATTCACTCCCAGGGGCGCTTATGCCATCACGATGCAACTTTTTGTACTGAAGAAAAGCACTCTCACTTTGCATGAAATGGAGTGAGACCACTGTCTTTTATATGCGGGCGCAGATATGATGTTAAACTGAGCAAAACAGACTTTACGAACATGCAGGATTCACGAAAACAGGGCAAAAACAGAGAGGATGAGAGTGCAGAAAATATACTGCGTCAGCACACTGGAGATAAGAGTGCTCACTTCTTGCAGCCTTGCACTCCGTTTACCGTTTCCTGCGCACTTCTCAGTTTACTGCCTGCTTCTGATAAAGTTTGCTGTTCGTTACATTGTAGAGGAATCAAGACAAAATGTAAGTAGTGTTAACAGTAATTTACAACAGTGAACTGAGAAGCGCGCAGGAAACAGCGAATGAGGTGCAGGTCTGCGAGAAGCACGGGCAATCATCTCTGGTGGGCTGCATTTCAAAGACACTGTGTATTTTCACACACACGCACACGAGCGTACTTTTGGGCATAATGTGGACACCCTGCTTAGTTACTGAGGTGTTTCAGATACACCAATTGATAACAGTAGAATAGGTCGAGTTGAAGAGCTTGATGACTTTAGACATGGCACGGTCAATGGGATGTCACCTCTGCCACAAGTTAGTTCTGCCCTGGTCAAGTGTACATGCCATTACTGTGACATGGATGTGTCTAGGTGGAACAACACCTGAACCACAAAGCAGCAGACTACATGAACTTAGAGACCAGGGCTGCTAGGTGATGAAGCACATAAAAGAATCTACTTACTGTAATACATAATACCAACAGTACAGTTTGGTGATGGAGGAATAATGGTCTGGGTTGTTTTTCAGGGTTTGGGCTAGGCTCCTTAAGTCCAGTGAAGTGGAATGCGAAGGCTACAGCATATAGAGACATTTAGACAATTATATGCTTCAAACTTTGCGGCAACAATTTGAGGAAGGCCCTTTCCTGTTCCAGAATGACTGTGCCCTTGTGCACAAAGCAAGGGACATAATGACATAGCTTGAGGAGTCTGGTATGGAGGAACTCTAGTAGCGTGCATACAGCCATGACCTCAACCCCACTGAACACCTTCAAGATGAACTGGTATGCTAACTGCACCCCAACCCTCCTTGCCCAACATCAGTGCCTGACCTTACTTATGCTCATGGCTGAATGAGCAAATCCCCACAGTCACATACTAAAATGTACTGGAAAGCCTTCTGTGAGTGTGAGAAACAATATAAATTACTGACAAATTACTGGCTTTAATGACGAATGAATACACATACGATGATACTACCATACTGGGAAAAGCAGGCAAATGGTGATGCTCTTAAGGCTCAGAAGCCACACATTTCTTCACAACTTGTGTGTTTTTCCTAATATTCTAACATGGTCAAAGGAGTGATGCAGCTGGTTGTCTACACATATAATTTTCACAGTGAACAAAGTGATTCTGGTACACAGCTCTGTTTCTTCCTCTTTCTTTCACCCTCTCACCCACTCTCTCTCTCTCACACACACACACACACACCTGAGTCACCTCTGACAAATTAGGTCATCAGAAAGCCATGAGCAGTTGATCAGGCAAAAAATGATCAGCACATATATTTTTTGCAGCAATAAGCAGGAGTATTGCATTTGAAAAAACCTACCTAACAGTAGTAGCCGATGGGTTGCTCTGTATATCTGTTTGTCTTTTTGTAACTGTTTCTCTATCTTTTTGTTTGCTTCTCTCTGGGCCTTCTCCTCATTACGCTGGTCTTCTGTTTTACTGTTGCCCAAACAACCCATCTTCCAAACGTCCCAATAAAAAAAGAACGTTTTTGTGGATGGGGGATGAATATACAGTATAATCAAATAGCAAAAATTCCTTGATTGGCACGTGTTTAAATCACAAGGATTTGGAATTTTGACATTTCTATGTGCATATGCACACTCCCTGGAAGAATAGCACACGGGGATGGATGGGGGCAATAGTTTAAAGGGAGGAAGGGAGCAATGTGAAAACTATGCCTTTGGGTGAGTACTCAGCAGAAGCTTTAGGCAAGAAACGGAGGGCTTGTGATGGTGGTGAAAACACCGAGGCCTGCCCACACAAGGCCGAGTCCTCCTGAGCTTTTTGGTGCAGTAATATCCGAGCGGGAGTTTTACACTTCGCGCTGGATGTGTGTGCCCCTCCACGGTGTTACATGAAGGTCTTCGTCTTGCTGTTCCAGAAATCCGAGGGCGATTTTAACAAATTCCTCCTCGACAATCCATACTCGCTTCCCCAAAATGACAGTCACGGCCGGCACTCCTCGCAAAATCATCGATAACTCTACGAAACGGGTTTTATTTTCGTTCCCGTCACATCCGTTCACCGACACACTGAGACAGGCAAAGGGATATAGGAACGTTAAAAAAAAATTGAAGAGATAAGTATCTTCCCCAAATTGACGGCCTGCGGTTTATTCCGCCTCGAGCCGTGGCCGACATGAACCTTTTTATACTCCGCTATGAAATGATGTGTCACATAGAAGGTTTTCTTTACGAAATCCCAACGGTGGATGTCTATTTTCCTCTTGTTCTGCAATGATAACCGATGGCTTTTGTGGCTATTTAAATCAAATCAAAAGAGGCGATTTTTGTCTTCTCAGATAGCTGCTGTAATTTGAATTTCTCCTCACATCCGTAGGCTCGCTTCACGCAAACAACAATCCGTATGGCTTCGCTAACGGCGCACGCAGCACACGCAGCTGTTCCGAACAACGCAATTCTTCGATATTTTTCACTGCATTTCGTAGGAAGAGTCCGCAGTCATGCTACGTTTTGTATTACCCGTTTTGAATTCGCCTTGCAGAAACACAGGGTTATACATGTGCATTTACAGCCATGAAGACAACCCGTTCAAAAAGACAAATACCGCAATGACAGCAAGTTCTCGGCGGACAGAACGTGTCACTTCTTGGATGGACGTGATCGGATCCACTCGCCGAGAGTATTTTTGGCGATTTTTTTCCCCTTTCGCACTGAATCGTACATTGAGCGAGATAGCGTTGAAGAGATGGGTGGGGCAAACTGCTCTCATTGAACCCTGTATAGAGACCGCGGCTAATCACATGACATTCTCAGAACGTCAGCAACTGGGGCTTCTGCGGACCGAAGGCGCCCTCTTTAAACACACACCACCGCAAGCTGAATATACGCACAGAATTCAGTAATACCACAATATAGTGTTATTTAGCACCGCTGAGCTGCTAGATTGAAGCGACAAAAACAGAAAGTCTAAAGACGTTAAGAATTCTAGAAGAATCATGAATTTAAAGACAACCGAACAGGCATTAATTTCGAGATGCTCGTTTCAGTGATAATCTTAACAGAATTTAATAATATATACATTCGTGATAATATCGTGAGTCCTTCGTGGTCCTACTCTATCACTCTAGCCGTAAGACAACTTTCCTTCTCTCTCCCAGACACCATTCTCTCTCACAGCCTGTCATTTTACTGAGAGTCTAAACTCATGTCCTGAAGGATTTCTGATGCTGGGAAACTGACTATTACAAAGCTTTTACAACCGACACTCCTTCTATAAATGTTAAAGAAATAACTGCTACAAACGTCACCACAACAACGATTTTATACGTTTCACTTTGTTAAACACCAAAACGTTTTTTAATCAGTTTATTAGCCTTCGTTTATGTTGCACGTCCGCCATACAAGTGCCCGTGAAAGAGCTGTTACTATAGAAAAATTAACGTATTAGGATAAACCCAGTAGTATAAATATAAACGCATTAATATAAACCCATCGTTCAAGTTACAGCCGGAACTACTGTCCGAGCCGTGCTGTCATAAGCAATATCGCACGCGCAGGAGTGCGGCTGAATATCGGCACAGATGTGATTCGGCTATAAGTTATAGCTATAGCTATATTCAGCATAACAGCACGATTGCGAGAGGGATATTGCTTCTATATAACAGTTTTATAAATAAGAAACTAATATAGAGCAACTAAATACTCTACTATAAGTAATTATAGCGTAATTATAGTAATATAGAGTTATTTTTGTTCCGCCAACCGCAATAGATCCTGAAGAAACCGCACTCACGGATAGCGCGTCATCTAGCTGGCTAGCTAGCTCACAATGATTAGTACATTAAAGGTGCATTCAGTGAAAACTGGCTTCCCTTCATCCATTTCATCTTCAACTGACTAGCTTTCTAGTAAAAGACTAGAAAAGACTAGAAAAATAACTGTTTTCATTAGTGTTTAATCACCTGTAAATACCTGAATTGTGTTTTTGTAAGCTTAGAATAAGCCCTTCATATCTGCATAGGGAGCAAGTCCTCTTCCATGGAGCCCCCATATTGGGCTGCTATAATATCCCAGAATGGAAAAACCAAACACTAGCTCTAGAGAGCCCATTTCCTATTTTGCAATTTTAAAAGAGACAGAAGGAATATGAGGAAGAAGAAAGGAAGATTAAGAATGTAGGAGCCATTTTTAGAGACCGATGATGTTCACTATCGGTTTGCTTTTTCTTTTAATTTAATAATTTGTTAAATATTAATATAAATGTTTGGCTCTTATAGTTACTTATATTACTGTGGCAGTAAAGAGTTACCCCCTTGAATCAATGGTTTTGGTTGTGTAGAATATCCCTCTGTCTGATATTGTAATGGTATTTTTCCATTTCTAATGAACCAAATGCAATTTATAACTATAAATCCTGGATTCGTGAATGTTTTTTGTTTGTTTTTGTTGTTGTTTTTGCTTGAAGATTTTGTTTGTTTTGTTTGATTTTTGTTTTCTGAGAAGTTTTTCTCATCACACTTTTTACAAGTAACCTGCTCTGTAAGCAACCACTGGAAATGGAAGAAAAGGTAAATGTCAATGAAGTTGCATTCTTGCTTGTGCAACTGTAATTAGTTCCAAATAAAATAATATTATGCTCATGGTTTAAGTCTGTTTGAAGTACAGTTTTATTCTTGCACATGTAGTGTAAGTGTACACATAAAGCCCAGGCAAACACCTACCAACCACATACCAGGCTTTTATTTTTTGGAAGAAAACCATAAAAGATTCAAAATTGTTTATGACCCAAGTGTTGATTTATTTAAATTTTATATCACATATTTATCAGAAATCCAACTAAAATGATTTAAATATTAATTAGCCTAACAGTTGCTAAGATGAACAAAAAAAGTGGCCACACATGCACTACCATGGCTCTGCAGATAAATATTGCACTTGACAGACAGCATTGGTTCTAATACATGCTTGGAAAGGGAGGGGTGTGCAGAGAGCTATTCAGTTCGTTGCAATTTGCAATTGCATCACTAGAGGTCACTAGATCCTATATAGTGTATCTTTAAGTCAAAAGTAAAATCCATGGAAAATGTATCGTTTGCCATGTCCACTGATGAAGTCATTAACCCTATTGTAGTAAAGGTTTTAGTGGGACTGTTACTAGAATTGTAATTTTTATTTTTTTATTTTATTTTTAAATAATTTTATACACTCTTGGATGCAGGTTGTCCAATCAAATTAGTGATCCGGAACTATCTGTTGTCACAAAAACACAAAGATTTGTAGTACACTAACAAAAACATAACTTCGAATACTATGAATCCATTTCTGCTAAAAGGTCACCTACATAGTGGACTTTTAATACAAAAATCAACAGAAACTTGTAATTCAATTTATTGATTTATAATAAAGATGTTCTATGGATTTGACACCTACATTGGATTCCAACATATTATATTGTGAAGAATTGTAATGTAAACAAGATTGGCATTCCCTGAAGGAAAAAATAGTGCTTGCAATCATTCAAAATTAAATTAAAGATAGATAGATAGATGGGGGAGAGAGCGAGAGAGAGAGAGAGAGAGAGAGAGAGAGAGAGAGCTGGTGAGCTGATGGTTGGGAAGGTTAGATATTAACATGGAAACAAAGAAATAGATACATAGGGATTGAGCGAGAGACAGAGAGAGCTGTAGCAGTGACAACTGATTTTTGGACAATTGACAGTTGTAGAGTACTAAGTCATGAAAATTCTACGTTTCATACTTATTATTGTGAAAAGATTGAAAGAGAGAGAAGGAGAGAGACATGGAGTGGAGAGAAAAAGAAATATAAATTAAGATGGATGGATGGATGGATGGATGAATGGATGGATGGAGGTACATTTGGTGTCCGAAGTCATTATTTTTGGCCTGATTTGTTCAAATGGCTTTCCTTTTTTCTGATTCCAGTAATTTGTTTCTCACTTTCATGGATCATAAGATGTCACAGGCCATAACATTATTATATTTTCTTTAAAAAGTGTCTTATATAGCTTATAACATAACATGATTTTTTAGTGTTCAAATTGGTCAGTGATTTTTTTCAATCATGGATTGGTATGTTATAAAAATATTTTTCATTAATTTTCTATTGGTAACATTTCATTTATTTTATGTATACACTATAAAAAATCTGCAGTTAAATCAACTTAAAAAAAGTCAACATTATGCATACAGATGTCTGAGTTAACTGAACTTTTGGTTAGAAACTCAGATTGTTGAGTTTACATTAAGTTAGGGTTAGGGTTAGGGTAACTCTAACCCTAACCCTATCCCTAACCCTAAGTGTTATACGCAGTCACAACATGCAAAATTATTTTATCATTAGAATAAATCAGCTCCATCGATTGCTAGCATTTTACTGATAAATTTCACCTGCCCTTATTGAGGTAATGTTCCCTTGAAGTAATGTTAGCTCACTAGTGGTTAAACGTGGCAAGCGTTGGCTGGCTAAAACACAGCAGTCTTAGTTATAATAGCGACCTTAGTCCGAATTTAGAGATACTAAAAGCTGTTACAGAGGTTAGTCGACAGAAGAAAGGTCCCCGACCTTATTTGAACATGAACTGTGCTATGAACTTATTTGAAACCATTGCCTCCAGAGCTGGTATCCAACTGCGCATGCGTGATCTTGTTTCAAAAACAGGTGTCTGAACTTCGCCCAGCGATTAGTAAAATTAACGTTCGTATTCTAGTACTCCAAACTTTGCAGCTTAACTTTTCTCAGTTTTGACAAAAACAGTCATATAAAACATAATTGTGAATTAAGACAACTTTCATCTAAAATGATTCTCTTTCTTAATTAATTCTTCACGTTAAGGCCACTATTTCCCAAGTTGTATTTTTTACAGTGTACAATGCCTAAATAGTCAATTTAGACATATGACATTCCTAAAACGTAATTCTATTATATTCAAATTATTTAAAAATAAATATGTGTCTGAGAATCTTGAGTCAGTTCTGTTACCATATAATACTCTTCCTTTAAATTGGTGGCATTATCTCCCACGACTATATAAGCTACAGGAAATGATGTTCTCTTACTGATAATGTTTTAAGCACATGGACATTCTTATGCTCTTTTCTGTGAAGAGAATTATTGATATTAATAATCACTGATTGTTGATCAAACTTAAAAACTTAAAACTTAAACCATGTGATTATGGCATACCTTGAACCAAGGAAGGTATGAATTATTCCTCTGCATTTAAACCATCCAAGCAGTGAACACACAAAAGTGAGAAGTGCACACATACCCAGAGCAGTGGGCAGCTCTATGCTGCAGTGCCCAGGGAGCGGTTGGGGTTTAGGTGCCTTGCTCATGGGCACTTGAGCCGTGGATGTGTGGGAAGGGAAAGTGCTTTTCCCCACCCATACATTCTTTCAGCTGGTCCAGGGACCTTTCGGTTCCAAACCCACTTCTCTAGTCTTTAGGCAATGACTGACCTAACAGATGTTTATTTAAAATTCTTTTAACCATGATTTGATTAGTGACATGTGCTGGTAGCTTTTATGCTGGCAAGTGGAGTTTTTGTCTTAAAAGTTTAAAATAGTCACTTCTGTTACCGTCAAACTCTGTTACCAAGGTAGAGTATATAATGACTTTTAATGAAAAAATGTTCGCTCCTGTGTGGACGTTTCTGTCAAGATGTTTTTTTTATTTTTCATTTTTAAGGTAATGCTTAGGTTAAATATTATCTCAATTTGAATTATTGGTGTATTAGAACTGTTTGTCTGATCAAGAATTCTCCATTGCCTTACTCACTCAGCCTTCACTGCTGCCTCCCCTTTATAGCTCACCGGTTTCGGCTGGAGGGTAGATGATCAGGATCCTCCAGCCATGTCGAGTTTCTGTGCCCAGCCTCCACGGGCTTAATCTGAATCTTTACCCTGCTCACTCTGTGCTGCAGCAAAAGGTGTTTGCGGCTTGGCAGGGTCTTTTGGCAGAGCTCACTCGGAGGAGTGGGGTGCTTGTTGTGTGCGGACAGAGGGGCTAAATAGCCACAGACATCACAGTGTTCCCCCTTAACTCCAAAGCCTTGGAGTGGTGACGGGTGAGAGCATCCGCGTTGCCATGCTTGGTTCTGGGGCAATGCAGCACCTTAAAAGAGAAGCCCTGGAGGGACAGAAACCAGCAAGTGATCTTACTGTTCGTGTTGTGGTTCTGGGAGAGCCACTGGAGGGGTGCGTGATCCATATCCAGGGTGAACTGGTGATCTCGTCAGGTAGTACTGAAGCTCCTTCACTGCCCATTTGATGGCCAAGGCTTCCTACTCAATGGCGGCATAGCACTGCTCAGCGGGGATAAACTTGTGGCGGATGTAGATGATGAAATGCTCTTCTCTGTTGAAGTCCTGAGACAGTACAGTCCCGATGCCCGTCTTGGACATGTCCGTCTGCACTAGGAAAGGGCACTACGGGAGTGTGAAAATCTGATGATATTTTAGGTCATATTTATACAGAAATATAGAAAATTCTAAAGGGTTCACAAACTTTCAAGCACAACTGTACATACTGTATATGTATGCATGTATGTAGGTATGTATGTACGTATGTGTATGTATATATATATATATATATATATAGAGAGAGAGAGAGAGAGAGAGAGAGAGAGAAGTTTTACTTTGTAACAATGTCTGTTGTTAAAAGTACCATACAAATAAACTTGAATTGAATTGATATATATGATACAGTGGGGCAAAAAAGTATTTAGTCAGTCACCAATTGTGCAAGTTCTCCCACTTAAAAAGATGAGAGAGGCCTG
>JAQQZU010000036.1:22020661-22031454 GCA_030068025.1 Parauchenoglanis punctatus | reverse complement strand
AGTTCAACCTGCTTCAGGAGCTGCTGATCCAATTTTACTCTGCAATAATCCAGTCTGTTCTCTGCTCATCCATCACTATTTGGTTTGGTTCAGCCACAAAACAGGACAGGAACAGACTACAACGGACAGTCAGGACTGCAGAAACAATCACTGGTGCCGACCTGCCCTCCATTCAGGACTTGTACATATCTAGAGTCAGGAAATGGGCAGGAAACATCACTGCAGATCCATCACACATCCATCACATCCATTCCACAGGCCATCACTATCATGAACACTTAAATAAATCACACAGCATCAAAGACAACACTTATGCAATAAACCAGTCAACAACAATCATCCACTGTACCAAACTGGGCCCTATGTGTATGTAAAGTATGTATGTAAAACACGTGCTGTTCGCTGTCAGAGAAACACCTCAGGCCTAAATGGGGTTCACCCCGTTTGAGCTCCTGTTTGGACGGTGGCCCTGGGGACTGCTGGACATGGCAAAGGAAGCTTGGGAAGCCCAGCTCTCTCTGTTCCGCTCCATAATCGAGCATGTGTGGGAGATGCAGAAGCGGCTTGCGAAGGTGGGCTCTATTGTACAGAAGCATATGGCAACGGCCCAGCAGGAGCAGCAGCGGGCCTGTAACATCAGAGCCCAAACATGAGAATTCCAGATGGGGGATAAGGTGCTGCTCCAAGTACCCAGTGCCATGTGCAAATTCCTGGCATGCTGGCAGGGCCCATACATGGTGGTTGAGCAAGTGGGCCCAGGTAATTACTGCCTGCAGCAGCCAGGTAAGTGAGTACACACACAGTTATACCACGTTAACCTATTAAAACATCAGGTAGAGCCAGTGCCTGCACTTCTGTCATCTCTCTCTTCTGTTTCAGGTCCCACAGAGCCTGTCCACAAGTGAGTGGATCTCTCCCCAGCTCAGCGCCAGGATCTGGATGAGCTGGAGGCCCAGTTCCGAGATGTCTTCTCCTTGGAGCCAGGGCAGACCCACATGGCCCAACATCACATCAGGACACCTTCCATAGTCGTCGTCAGGCAGCGGCCCTAAAGAGTGCTGGAGGCCCGGCATCAGGCTATAGAGGCTGAAGTCGCCACCATGATCAGGGACAAAGTTATAGAGGAGTTCACCAGCCCCTGGTCCAGCCCTATCATCGTGGTGCCCAAGCCCGATGGGAGCCTCCACCTATGTAAGGACTTCTGCAAGCTCAGTGAGATCTCTGAATTTGATGGATATCCAATGCCGAGGGTGGATGAACTGGTGGAACGTCTGAGGAAAGCCCAGTTCATAAAGGATACTGGCAAGTACCTCTCACCCCCTCCTCCCAACCCAACACAGCTTTCAGCACCCCATCTGGTCACTGGCCGTACCGGGTTCTCCCCTTTGAGCTGCACGGAGCCTTGGTGACGTTTCAGTGCTTTATGGACATCATACATTTCCAACACCGGGACTACGCTTACTTAGATGACGTGGTCATCCACTGTCGCTCATGCCTGTGTTTGATTTGAGCTTTGGTACATCTGTCACACAACTGTATATCTCAGTACTGGGCATTCTATAAGATGCACTGCCGGTGTGCTGGAAGCATTTCTTCTGTATTCTGGTATGTCAACCTGCTCATAATCTTCCTGGGAATGCTTTCTTTGATGATCTGCAAGTTTCTATTTGAGTGAGCTTTGTATTTGGAGCGAAACTCACCTATATATCCTCAATGGGTCCAATCATGACAAGGTCCTCAGTGCCACTCCACAGCTTCAGTGTGATTTTCATATGATTTTTTTATTCTTCACAATTTCAAACACAGGCATCACTAACTGTATATCAGGGAGCTTGACACATGCATTTTTATAGTATCACTGGTAAGTTTTTTAAGGTTGCATCTTCAATTGATCTTCACTCCTTTAGTAGTAGACTTTTAGGTAGACCTTGAGAAGAGTTGTGTAAAGTTCCATAGAGTGCTTCACTGGAATGTTCATCTTCAGAGCATTGTTGTCTGTTGGAATAAAGATAAAACTGCATGAAGTTTTAATGGCACACAAGAGTAACAGCCTCCAGCACACTCACTTCATAGTTTTTGTAGTATGCTTGCATTATCTGTTTCATTTGGTTGATGTCAGATTAATTTTGGTGGCTAGATTCCTTTACTATCCATTTGAGATAGTCACTCATCTCAGGTTTAGCCATTAACCCAGCAGGCCTTGGGGCCACATTTTATCATTACTGTGCTGGTGCCTGTCATTGATTGAAGATAATCAGAAAATTTCTCAAAAGTCACTTTGCAAGGATTTCTTCTGTACTCCTAAATGAAGCTGCAGGATTGTGTAACAAATACAAAACTTTTTCATACAAAAGTGTTTTTACAAAACACTTGCTTTTGCTTGGGGGTTTGGTCCATCAGGTTCAGGTGGCCTTGATCAAGTTATGGAAGAAGACTTCACAGTTGACTTGGAAAATCCAAAGCAGCAATGTTTATTGCCTTTCTTACATGACTTTGTGTGGTTTCTGTTGTAAGACTGCACTTCTTTTATAATTTTGTACAGCTCGGGATCTTTGTCTTCATCAGGCAGATGGCGTGATATACACTACAGGCCAGAAGTTTGGGCCCACCCTCAGATTAAAAAAAAAAAACTATACACTGCTTTGTCAAACCTTTATTGCAAGAAAATACTAGAAATACTTAAAACAAATGCAACTGACACTTTTAAAGTGTAATGTAACAATATACACTGTAAATGCAATTTAATGAATGCAAGTGCCTAAGTATGAGTTTCATCTATTTAACCACCCCTTGGTTTTATCATAGGAGCACAGATTCATGGCAAGTTATTTCCAAAAATTGCTGGAAAGCAATTTAGGGAAATAAATTGTGGCCAAACCCTTCCAGCATATTTTCAAGCATGAAAACAGTTCCGTCTCATTTGCTGGACGCTCATTTCGAGTCAGCCCAATGGGAGAAAGATCTGGAGACTGGGGAGGCCAAGATATAATTCTAAAAACTTTTTGCTTTTCTTTGGACTGCATATAATTTTGGCACGATTTTGAAGAAAGCATGGGATCATTAACCTATTGAAGAATGAAATTTTGTCCAATGATATGTCAAACAGAAGGAATTATGTGATGTTGAAGAATTGAGTGATACTTTTCTTTTTTCATGATCCCTTTAATTTGGACTAAGCCTCCAGGTCTTCCTCCCCCAAAACACTCCCATACCATCACTGATCCACTTCCATGTTTCATTGTAGGAACAACAATAGAATTTCAACACAAAGTGAATGTCATTGCAAGACAGACCTGGTATGTCTTCCTCAAAACCAGTAGTTTCAGCCTTCGTGGCTAAATAATGTTACTACAAGCTACAGAATGTTGAAAAGCAATCAGTTACATTTGTTTTAAGTATTTATATTTACTTATTACTAATATTTTCTTTTAATAAAAGTTTGACAAAGTAGTGTATAGTTTATTTTTTATTATTGTTTTTTAAAAATATTTGAGGGTGAACCCAAACTTCTGGCCTGTAGTGTATATTTATCAATGAATGTAGCAACATTTTCATTAGGATCATCCTGATACTATGATGCATCTTTATCCCAAAAGAAACAATGAATGTGGGGTGAACCTCTGGCTTGGAACTCCACACTGTAAAACATGTCCACAACTTCACATATGGGTTGAGTGGGTGATAAATCTTTCATTAGAACCTTTACCTTTTCTTAAATAGTCTTATGACAGTTACAGGGTTGCTTCACAGGATGTCACATTTAGTGGCCCAGTCCAACTTTGAGAAGATTCACAGTTTGTCCTTGTTGCTTTGATGGCTTCAGTGATCTCTGGCCACCTCATTTCTGCAGCACTGAATGTGCAGAAAATGTAGACAGGCCTAATTGCCTTAAACAAGCTTTTACTGCTTTTCCCACAGAAAGTCTGTTAAGGGTTCCTCTTAAGGGTTGCATGAATCTTGTGGCCTTCCCATATTGAACAGGTTTTTGCATTTCATGCTGATTTTTTAACAACTGTGTGGTAATCCTTTGTCCATCACTGTTTTACATCTTGCCTTTGCATAACTGAATGGACATACTAGACTTGGCAAGGTGCATCTTTGTGACAAACTGGGCAAAGATGGTGTTGATGGTGAACCAATTGTATGCACTGAACAACCTAGCACTGAAATATCTGCTTGGAAAAATCTTCTTCGGGTGGTCTGGTACATCAGAGGTATTCTTGCCTGTACTGAATTGTATCAGAGATGCCATGGACTCGATTGTAAAAGTCCTGTAAAAGCTGTAGGTTTGATTCTTTTTGCTGGTGAAATTGAGTAAATATTGTCTCCGAATGACAGCGGCATCAATCAGCTGGCAGGAGACATGAATGAAACACAATTCCATAGTTTTTTGCGACATTATCCCCCTGTTCATCAGATGGGGTTTTAGATGTTGGACATTCTTCCACTTTGTTGTGGTCATTATCATAAGCTGTCTCATCATCAGCATCTTCAATGTTGTCCTCTCCTGTGGCACAGTCTAATGTTTCATCATAATCATATTCTACACCCTCCTGTAAAGATATTCCTCTGTATTGAGATGAATTTAATGTAAGTAAGGCAATTCTCACCTTCTTCATATCCATGTTCTGAAATTAAAAATGACCTTGGAAGAATAGGTGCCTCGTTAACTTCACTTCAGATGTTGTAGTTTGGATAGTGGTCTATGCAGACACTTAATAGTTGACTCTCACCACTACTACCACTACTACTCCATGCTGTTGGCCCTTTGGAAGTGAGATTCAATGCAATTCAATTCAATTTTATTTGTATAGTGCTTTTAACAACAGACATTGTCACAAAACAGCTTCACAGAAGTATATAAATCAAGGCCAAGGTCAAGGTAAACTTTATTATCCCCCAGGGGAAATTCAAGTGGTCAACATTGCATGACCCACAAAACATAAAACAGACAACAGACATACCACACCACAAACTTCAACAAAAATACAAAAACATATCCTAAAAAACAAACAATATTCAATTAAAATACCTAAAAGAGGTGCATATCCTAAAAAAAAAAAAAAAAATCTGAAAAACTTTAGTTTCCTGAGAAAGAACATCTGTTGCAGTTTCCTGCACTTATTCTGTGCACAGTAATTAAAACACAATTTGTTATCTATCTCAACTCCTAAATATTTGTAGGCTGTGACCTGCTCTACCTGTACACCATTTACGTATCTCGGATGAAGAAACCATTATTCCTTTCTTGCTAAAATCTATTAACATTTCTTTTGTTTTCTTTACATTAACCTGTAAAAAGTTATTTGTGCACCACTGAAAAAACCTTGTACCTCCCTTTCAAAACCTTCCACAGATGAGGTGTCAGATTGTAAAAAACCAACCAGTGCTGTGTCATCAGCATACTTAAAATAGGTATGGGCTGAAGAGGATGCTTGGCAATCGTTTGTGTATAAGGATGGGTGATAGTACACATCCCTGCGGTGCACCAGCTTTGGTGAATTTTAAGGAGGAAGTGTGCAAATTAAATCTCTATAAAAATAAAAAGTCTACTAAATTTTACTTGCTGACTTCGGTCAGTCAAGAAGTCATAGATCCATGCTATAAGTTTGCGATTAACTCCAAGATGCAGCAGTTTCCTCACCATCAAATGTGGCTGGATCATGTTAAAAGCACTACTAAAATCAATAAACACAATCTTTACCAGACTCCTTGCATGTTCAAGGTGCGCATAAACATTATTTATCAAGGTAAGAAGCGCATCCTCAATCCCCCTCTTAGCACGATAGGCAAATTGAAACCCCAAAAAGAAGCTGTATTAAAACAATTTTCTCAAAACATTTCATGACTATAGATGTGAGTGCGACTGGGCGCAGGTCATTAAGTTCCTTAAGTCTACTGTTTTTAGACACAGGCACTATCAACGATTTTTTTCCAAAGGCTGGGAACCACACCAGTATCTAAGGACAACTGGAACAGTCTCTGGAAGGGCTGTGCCAACTGATCTGCGCACATTTTTAATGTTCTACTGCTGATACCGTCCGGTCCACCAGCTTTACGTGGAATTATACGTTTAAAAAGTGATTTCACCTCATCGTTAGAAATTACAATACTTGCGTCCCAAATTCTGTGCTAACCAATCGCTGTTCTGTTTTAAAATCATGTACATCAAATCTACAATAAAAGTTATTTAAATATATAAATATAATTCTAGAATATAAACTTACGAATCTATACATTTATTTATATATATATCCCTAATGAGCAAGCCTGTGGTGACGGTGACAGCGGCAAGTTTTTTTCAGCAGTAAGTTGAAGTAAAATATTTATATTTTATTTATATGAGACTTCCAATATGAAAAGAACCACCTATACTTTTTAAAAATGTATTAATACATTTATTTATGTATTTATTTATTAATAGATTTATACTACTACTACTACTACTACTAATAATAATAATAATAAAGTTTCTTTAAAAATGTTTTAGCAAATGTATGTTTATTTAATTTAATACTTTATTTTCACCCACTGTCATTTGGGATTGGGATTAGTTGGGATTACCCTAAGTGGATAAGCGGTGTAGACAATGAAGGAACACTACAGCGTCTCTTTAAACTTGTGCGAGCTTTTTATGTGTATGTGCAAGGAATAGTAGTCTATGTGCAAGGTAAACGTTGTATGCGTGCGAGAGCTTTATGTGTATGTTCAGGGTAAAATTATTAGTAGTTATTATTTATATATATTATTACATGAATCGTTCCATGAACCATGTCCTTTGGTTGACATTTCTCTCTGCTTCTTTCTCAATGATCAGAGTTTTGCTTTCAGTGTCGGCTTTGTAGTTACGCTTCCAGGGGGGTAGTCCACAAAGCAAGCCAACATCATAAGCCAGGCTTATTTCAACAAGCCAGGATTATTTTTGCCACATTCGGTTCCACAAATGAGGATAACATGAAGGGCTGTTTAGTTGTTATGGCAACATATGATTTTGGACAAACCCACTCCGTGTCATACTAGTTGTGATGCTTAGTTCAGCTTGATTGGACATACCCTGTGATGTCTCACAGCGGGGCTTTTTCTTCTTCGGGTTTATTGGCGTTTGGTAAACTAGCTTAGATGTGCATGATGCCACCTACTGGACTGGAGCGTGGAGCAGGATTTCAACAGGAAAAAGGGGAAAAAGTAATAAAAACTACAAAATATGATTTTTTTTCTTTCTCTTTCTTTCTTTTCCTCTTATTTTTCTTTTAGAATTTCCTCATATTCTCTCTATTAATCCTGTATTTTTGACATATGATATTAGTTGGCTATACATTTGGTGCAATTTCTTCCCCCTAGGAGATTCTCTAGTGTGAAGTTCAGTTTTAAGTTCTTGAAAGCATCTCTAGCTTCTCTCTTTCCCTCTTGTATGTGTTGCAATCCATAACTACAGGCTAGACTGACTCTGGTTGTTTACGGTGTTCCTGGTTGGGTGTTTACTGGTTGTATGAAGTGTCTTATTGAGTCCTGGACCAGTGTGCTTTTGTATATTGTGGAGCTGTCTTCCAGTCTTACTGATGTGCCAGTACTGCTGCCATGCTTTCTGGGTTTGATCCTTTATTATGGTTTTAGCATCTGCTTTGCTTATTTGAATTTGCACAACAACTGTTTGTAGTTTCCCAACTCAAAAAAACAGCATAGACAGCAGGGTCCATGTGGGGCCACTGTGGGCAAAAAATTCCAGTGTGCTGCCTGGAGTGGCCCCACACAGGCCCCAATGCTGGCACTGTGGGGACACTGTGGACACGATAGGGCATACTGGGGGAAATAGATACATTTCAAGGATGAGCAGTAGAAGTTGGATGCATCTGAGCTCAATTTCAACCTGACCTGAATATTATGTAAATAATATAAGTAAGATTTTTTATTTTAAACACGGTTATGCTATGAAGTATTTTAGCAGACTGATGAGATTTTTTTTGCTGTAATATAATACAATTAGATAAAATTAAAAGCACAGAATACTTTCAGAATGCACTGTAGGTGTGGTGAAAGCAACCAATAACCATAACAACAAGTTCAGAACTTCAGAAACTGAGACCTCTTGTGACAAGCGGTGGTATTGTGGTAAAGGAATATGACATCAGTTTGTGTCTGGAGGTCCCAGATAGTCTTATCACACACATGCCTGATGGGCAGAAAGTCATCTCATGTACATACTCCCCAACATTTTTCTTCATGTCATATTCACTTACAAACATTAATGCTAGGGCATCAGTATTAAATTCTCCACTCTCATTTATAAAGACTATTAGCATAATATCACTCACAATATAAACTGAGATGCACTTTAACAGCACATGTTTAATAATGTGGATTACTTGAATTAGTACAGATGTAACATTGTTTATTAATTTGTTTATTATTATTGTTTAATATTATATTAGCTTTTAACAAGTATCAACACTTTAGAAAGGGTAAAATATGCATTATTGGTATACCACGATACTTAAATGCGATTATCTCTTAATAACCAAAAGCAACTATAAATCCTTACTGTCTATAAATTGACAGGAGAGTGGGGGAGACTCCCTGATGATGACATCATCAATGGTATAATGCCCACAGTGAGCTCTCACAGTTAGCTTCTGTTTACAAGCGTGAGTCTGATCACCATGCGTGAGATTGTTCATCTTCAGATTGGACAGTGTGGGAATCAGATAAGTTCAAAGGTATGTGATAGCAAAATTGTTATTTTAATTTCACCTACATTTTCCCCAGAGTAACATCTAAGTCTACTGAAAGATAAACGTGAAGAAGAAGCTAGAAAGGCTGTGGTGTCTTTATCAATTAGAAGTACAGAGTAGATTATATAGCTGACAAATTACACTTTAGGAAATTAAATGTATAACTTCATAATTAACAACTAACATTTTAGTTACAGTAATGCCATTGTTTACATCAGTGTTGTATTTTGGAAGGAAAAAATGGTATTTTAGATTAACCAAAGTAATGACTAGCACAAGTTTGTAAATACTAAATAAATAAATTTAGTGTACATTTAATTATACAGTATATTCATTTTATATTCAGCTTCATTTTAGTGAAGCTGATATGCTTGTTTCAAGTCTTGTATTTGAACGTTATTTGTGTTTAAAGTTCTGGGAAGTTATCAGTGACGAACATGGTATCAGTGCAGTGGGAACCTATGAGGGGGACATGGACCTTCAGCTGGAGAGGATCAGTGTCTACTTTAATGAAGCAAATGGTAATAGATTTGAATTCCCAAGAGTTTCTTTTTTTCTGTAATTAACTGTTTTGGTAAAGTGTACATATCTGTGTCCAGCTGTGATTTTTATTCTAAAAGTGCCATTTCTGCTTCTTCAATTCACAACTTGTTTTCCTGACACCCCCTTCCTCTAGTCATTAATATTCATAAAGCAATACCCACAATGTCAATTTCATTGTGAATATCATTTTCATAACCTGGCTAATCACCACCTGAATGAAAAATATAATGCACATCAGGATAAGCAGGGGTGTAAATGAATATGCATACATTATTCAGATTGAAATAATATAGTTTCTTATATAGACAAGATTCCTCTATTCATTTTTTCATCACTGGTTTACTCCAGTAGCACAACAGCTTTACTGCGTTCCAAAATAAACCATATTTCTACTATATTTCTAAACCATTTGGTCTGAAAGTCACAAATAAAATATGCTTTAATTTATAGAGCTGTTTCTCCATATTGTATGAAGGGTGGAAGTAACAAAAATTAATTAATAAAAATAGATGTGATGAGAATGCATGTGAATTGAAAAATAAAAAATGTATGTGAAATGAAAAATAGAGTGATAAATTATTAAGCAATTTGATTAATTTAAAGCAATTTGATTAAAACAGTCTTTCTGTGATGAAAACAAAGTCATGTTTTATCATTTTCATTCATCATTCACAACAAAAAACTGCCATTTATCATGTTAGGAAAGTGGCCTCAAGATAAAAATGACATTTTCTATGCTGCTTATCCATTGTGGGTCGCAGAGGTGCGTAGGACCCTATTGCTTCTGTTAGGATGATGATGATGATGATTAGTAGTAGTAGTAGTAGTAATTAATTAATGTATTTATTTATTTATTTATTTATTTATTATTTTTTATTCAAGACTTAACAATTTTAAAGGTAGAAAACAATACTCATGCATGAAAACTTAAATGAAAGTTCCCATGGGTGAAACTTAAACTTTGGTACACACATCAGTGCTTGTTACTCAGGGACTGAAGCTTGGCCCCGGGTGTGGCCCACTGACTCTATAACGCCCCATTTTATTAAGCCTTGTGCCCAGTATATTCATGTATACACACCAAATTTGGTAGGCATGTGGGTCTCCCCAAGACTAACACATTTGTACATTGCATCAGCCTCAAACAAAGGAAATTTATTTTGGATTTTGTGCATTTTGACACGTGTTACATTTTGACATCTCCTCTTAGATGATTCATCAGATTCATGTCAAATTTGGTACATGAGATGTCAAGATATTTTGATATCTTGTTATCTGTTGAAATGGTAAAACGAATGGTTATGATGTTTATGATCATATGATCGGCTATACTGATATACTGGATATACTGGTTATATGGGGGTCTGTGGTAGCTCAGTGGTAGCTTGAGTAAGGCCCTTAACCTTCACTGCTCACTTGTATAAAAATAAGATGTACACTACCAGTCAAAAGTTTGGGGTCACCTTCTAATTCAATTATTTATTTATTTTTATGACTTTAAAAGAGACTGGATAATGATGG
>JAQQZU010000036.1:21994079-22009694 GCA_030068025.1 Parauchenoglanis punctatus | reverse complement strand
GAAGTGTACCAATAATTTTGTCCACGTGTGTGTGTGTGTGTGTGTGTGTGTGTATGTGTATATATATATAAATAAAGCAATTTAAAGGGAGAAGCAGTCTTACAGAAATCTAGATATAAAATACTAGAGGCCAAAAAATATTTTCAAAAGAGTTTCTCTTTTTACCTACCCTACTAGGAGCAATATATTCCGAGCTAAAACAATTGCACAAAAGAACATGTCTGAAGGTCATAGACCACCATGTCTGAAGACAATAAAACAAATTTTAGACAAAATCTCTCCAAATGGCACAAAATGAAATAAATGGCAATAGCAGGAAACTGTTATAAAGTTTGCAATTTCACCAATAAAAGTTTAAAATTGTCGCAATTAGCCTTTATTGAAATCAGCACCAGATCCTTGTTAGCACTGTCTCATGCAATACAGGCATGCAGAAGGTGCTGTTTCGACTTCGTACATGTGTGAATAGACGTTAGGACTCAAAATTATCTATTTACAACAGGTACTAAAGTGCAAAATATAAACCAGTCAATGCAAAACATGAGTAAATTTGCAAAAAACCTCAATAAGCTTGGAATTTGAATCCTATGATGTGCTCTTTTCAATTCATTCAAGAATATTTGGGTTAATAACAGGACTGGTTTTCACCTTATTTATGAATGCAAATTGTAGTCGGCAAGTAAAATTGCAGATTTCTCCCTCAATGTCAGCTGCATCTGTGAAAATCTTCTGCGTGCAGTAGAGTTGGGCCGATGGCCAATGGTATGGTCATCGCATGTTGAGCCGAGCATTGTGTTCCCCCGACACACTGACAACACACTACAATCCCAGTGTCTCTGCGATAATGTAGAAAAATATATTTATGACTTATTTACAGTTCCACAGGTTTCAAGTTAAGCCTTAGAGCTGATGAAAATATATTTTAAGGAGTGTCAGCCAGGGAGAGCAAAAATTGGATTTATTCTAATTATTATAATAACTCCTTGTGGCTGATTTTACTAAAAATCAAAAAGCTTATCTATTCACAATGTGTTTAAACATATAAATTATTTATAAATCTAGCTTACCTGGTTTGAACCTAAATCAGGTGGGGAGTCTTTATTTGTATTGCAAAACTGAGTAAAACTTACCTACAGTGCAAACTCTCCCATGGTCTTCTACTGGTCTTAAACAAATAATTCTGTAATTCTGATGTGGGGATTAAGGGGGAAAATGAGGTGTAGGAGGCAGGCCTTTTTTATTTATTTACTTTTGATGCTTTTCATTTATTCAGCACACACATTGCTTTGTGTCGCCCGTAAGATGGCCCCCACCCCCCATGTCCTCATCCATTGCAGTGTTTCACTGTAGACATTATATGCCGGTTTGGTAGAAATTGCAGAACCAAGCATGCAGCACGATTTACTGAAAATTACCGTGTTGCATAATTGGTCAATCTGTACGGCATATAAGAGGGCCATGCGTCACTGTACCCAAAATGATTCCAAATAAGCCACAATGTAAAAAAATTAGTTTTTCATGCTGTCATACTACACGAAAGCATACATCTTCAACGAAAAAATAATGTATCGTGAGAATCTAAGGCTACTCAGGACTGGAATGTTGAGCTTTATGTGACATCAGGTCAGAAGGGGCGTAGGGAGGTTGAAAAATCGTATTTGGGCATGGTACAAGGCTACCATGCCTACGGTGAGTATGCCCAGAGTCTAATGTTCATCGCTGAGCTTGGCTATCCTTGACCTCACCACCACTCAGTGAAATAAAAACAGTCGCACTATAATATACAGGGATACCTCACAAGACCTGCATTTGTAAATAGTCTTGCCATATGTATTCCTTTGAAGACAGAATAAACAGTGTTTTCTCTCAGCTGAGACTTTGTCTTTCTTGGCTGAGGTTGAGGTATCCACTGGATAGCATGATCTCTTCAATGCTGTCTGTCACACTTCAATGACAGCAGCAGCCTCCACTGGCTCAGATTCTCTTCATTTGTGGCTCTTCTCTCCCAAGATCCACAGTTTTAGATCTTGTGGCTACCATTATTTCCCTGATGGCCAGGTTCTAGTGAGGCTGGTGGTATGCCCTGAATGTCACTAAGAACTGCTTCCTGAGGGGCTTCACACAAATGAGCCTATCGTAGCCAGTGGTGCCCTTTAGTTCGTCATTCTGCTCATCCTCCGTGGCATTGCTAATGTGCAGTTTCCAGAATACTGCCTCAAATAAAAGAACATTGTGTACCCAAAACCACCATTAGTAAAAACTAAATTGGCTATTAAATTTATGTAATAATTTTAAATTTATGTTTAGCTATCAAATTTGCTGCTGTTTAAGCTAGTACATGAAATGCAAGACACAAAATGGTGCCATGCTACAGGTGAGAAAAAAAAAAAAAAATTTTTAAGCCAGTATTAGACTTTCATCGTCCACTAGGGTCTGCGTGACTTAAATTTCATCATCAGAGGGTGTGTGCATGGCTCTGTAGGATGTGTGCATGCCCGCCAATTTTCTGTAACTACGCTACAAAAGCTCCAACTGTGCATACACTGGTTGTTAAACAAATATGAACCTCAAAACATTCAAATTCAAATACAGCAAGAAATATACTGTGCTGAACTCCCTGTCATTGGTCCCGTTATCATTGAGCCGGTTGATATGGACACGTCTGGTTCTAGTAAGAACTGTAATTCTTCTGCATTGTGGACTAACTGGAGCTTGTATATATTATTGAAACACCCAGACAGCAGAATATTACAGTAATCCCATCTAGATGTAACAACTGCATGAATTTTTTTTTCTTTTTTTTTTTACATAGATATTTTGAATTGAAGTGGGGCATTGATAAGAACTGAAATTTATCATTTGGAATCGATAAAATTCATACAATACCCAACCCTACCTTCTACTTGGTCTGAAAAAACATGTTGCAGTTGCACTCTTTAGTGACAAATATAATCCTGTTTCTGGATAAATGTTAGCCTTTTCTTAGTCCATAATTCATGTATTTTAAATGATTTTTTAAGACTTATTATTGTTTGAGGGCATTTTCAAGTAATAGCTTTTCAGCCAGCTTGCAAGGATATCCCTAATAATTGCTCATCTCCAGCCACCGTTGATTACGATATCAGGCATTAATACCTGTAATTTCCTTCCAGAATATTTAAATGAACAACTGAATATTATTAGCCATGTGTGCTCTACATTATCTCCAGTGAAGCCTTTGGTTTCAAAACCACTTGGGGGGGGGTTCAGTTTAGGGGTTAATAAGAAATCTCTTACTTCCAGAGTTTTTTACGGACTCTACTTTCTGTTGTACTCTGTGTTTGCCATAGGTGCCTCCATTCTTCTTAGGAAGTTTTTTGTTTGTTTGTTTTTTTTTCCTTAATTAAAAATGTATTTAATTTAAACTTAATAAATGAAACATGTCAGAATAATCAATAAAAAGAATATTCAATCTAAAAAAAATCACGTTTTGCATTAAATAAAAAAGCTAGAACGTGTATGGGGAGATTCTGAATTTAATGCACATAGGTAATGCAGGCTGCGAGTTACTCTGGAAAAACCTTTATTCATGGAAATCCTTCTGGCAACACTACAGAAGAAGTTGACATGTCCCTAATTGTCCATAAATACAAACATAATAAAATTAAAATGTGGCCAGTTTTACCTAAGAACTGACTCTGTGAAAGCACTGTGGAGCTGCCTTGATGAAACTACTACATTGTTCTAAATTCAGAATAATCTGTAAATGGAAGAAGTGATTTGACATGGTTGTTTTTATAGTCACAGCATTTTCTCAGCTCCTTCCAACATAAAGTTGGCGGTTGTAATTAAAATTCTAGAAAATAATAATTGCCGGTCTAAATAGCCAGTTAGCAAGCTTCTCCTTGGGGTTGCTATCTAGCTACTTCTGCAAACTTGAGAAATTCATTTTTCGATAAACTAAAACCTAATTATATAAAAATATTTATTATATTTAAATATTTTTACATGCTTCTCACTTCAGCACTCGGCAGCTGAACTGTTGTTGCTCATGGATGCCTCTATTTCAAAATAATGGCACTTAGAGTTTGCCAGGGCAGGAATTTCATGAGCTGTTTTGGGGCAAAGGTGGCATCCTATAACAATGGTCACTGAGCTCTTCAGTATGACCCATTCTACTGCCAACTCGTATACACAAAAAAAATAAGCCGAAATGTATAGAGAGAACTTAATCATACGATCATCTTATATAGTGTAAACTGGCTTGTTTAAGCATAATAAATCTCTTTGCTATCAAAATATGTAATTGGGAATAAAATCCTCAACACATAATTGCTTACTCATAAATCATTACAATTATTCATACGGAGTAAACCTATTAAATGCATGTTTGACCTGATCACGGATTAATAAGTTCGGTCTTTTGAGGTTTTGTCATCATAGAAATAAGGAAAGGGACATTGTAATAGCAGTTGATCAGGCTTATTTCTTTTCGGTACCAGACATTCAAATGACCTTGATGAGTAGAAAAGCCTTTTCAGACATGTTTTTCAATGTTAATAGTTTAAGAATCTTTTGTGTGGTTGTGCGTAGGTAAGGAAGAAGTGCGGATGCAGCTGGACAGTGCATTGCAGGATGTAAATGCTCGCTATACCGAGTTAGAAGAGACAGAGAAGAGAGCTGTTTGCAGAGCACTCGTTGAGGAAAGAGGACGTTTCTGCTCTTTTATTACAATGCTGAAACCTGTTCTTGTGAGTTACGCGTGCGCACACACACACACACACACACACACACACACAGCAACTCTACACACTTCAACAAATCTGTCAAAAATCATCAGGTTCATTCAAAGTAATGCATGACGTATTGCCGATCAGGAGGAATTTATTTTTTGGAAAAAAATATAGCCTCAGGAAGCGGCTATAAGGAACAGGCTATATGCATATGAACTAGTGGCGTTAACAAGCTATTTAGGAAATTGTCTCATCAGCATACCATAAGGGTTCATTTTAGGCTTTCATCGTTTTTTGTCGTACTATGTCATCAATTTGTTCTTTACCTGTTGTGTGTGTTTTTAAGGATGAGGAGATTGGTATGCTTGGTGAAGTAACACATCTACAGTCGATTCTTGAAGACCTTTGTAACCTGACAGTAGATCCCAGTGCTTTACCACCTGCTAGTGAACAGGTAATTCCTCAACCTTCATGCAAGTTGCACTGAATTCATAGATACTCTAACTATAGATACATGTCAAGATACTGTAACACTTTCTCTTTTTTCTACCCTCCAAGGTTATTCTTGACCTGAAAGGTTCTGAATACACCTATGCATTCCAGACTCCACCTGCATCTCCTAGCAACACACTGTCACGCAAAAGCAGCATTAGCAGGTGTCTGTGTGTTTTCTTTACTTATTTTGTTAGGGGAATGCTTTTAATTGTTGTTGATGGAAATAATGTATGTTTGGAGACCATTAATGCTAGCTATTATTGTCTTTGCCCTTCCTCTAAATGTGTGCCTCTTTCTAGTAACTATGCCTTGGTGTGTCATGTGCCCTCTCTGGACTCTATCTCCAGTGTTATGGATGGCCTGAATTTGCAAGTCCAAGAAGTAGGACAGGTAGTGTGAGTGCACACACATGGAGACAGATAAAACTGTATAGCTTTTTTATATATATATGTGTATATATATATTAGTTAATTGTTACTCAGATGGTATCGAAAGACAATATTATTTTAATGGCAAAGTTTCTAATGGACCCAACATTTGTTTATTGTGCTAGGTATCTAGCACACAACACAACTGTGTGTAAGGCACACAGCTGCACTTTGACCTAATAGATTTTTTCTTTCATTTTTCTTTGTTCTCACTTGGTTTTGCTCTCAATGACCCTGTTTACACTTGGTATTGAAATTTGTCTTGGGCAATCTGATCACAAGTGGACAGTGCTAAATTCAAGTGACCATCAAGATGCATTCAAAACACATTTACTCAGACCACTTGCCAAGGCATTTTGTAATGTAAACACTTGTGAGTCCTGATATGTTCCTGACAAGGACATAAGGGGAACATATGCCATTAATGCAGGATGTGGTGATTGTTTTGGTGACTGTGCCAACACTTTAAAAAATGAAAAGGAGCACTGAAGCACATGGTTGAAGTGCAAGAAAATAATGAATATATGTTGCACGTTTAATGTTTTTAACATAACTATGCAGGGCACTCTGACCTAGCAGTGCTGTAGGCAATAACGAAATCTGAACACAAGTAGTCAGCTGAACACCCTGGAGATGCATGACACATAGGTGTAAATGGTCATGTCACAGATGTCTACTTGACCGATTGTGCAAGAAGCATTTTAAAACCAAATGTAAACAGGGCCTCTCATTTGTACTTTCTCCTTTCCTACTCATTCTCTCTAACCACTCAGACCCCTTTTATGAAATGCCTTGTTACAAGACTAATGTAAATGCCAAATTAGTATGGTGTATAAGTATGGATGCATTCTCTAATTTGACTATGAAAATGGCTTTATCTGTTTTGATGGAGTACTCTGCATTCATGTATTCATGGATTCAGTGTAACTGTAACTTGCTCTTTCAAGAGAACGTTCATCTACTTGCAGCTGTCTCTGAACTATAGTTTTGCACACTTTGGAAAACAAAGTCATATACTACAAATCTTATTTTGTAGACTTGTAATTATGCTTATGATAAATTGCAATTAGTGCATCTCTTTCTTGTCCAAATTTCTTTCTTTCTCAGAACGCTAACTGACCGCATACACAAACATTTATTGTAACCTTTCTTTAACAAAAAAAAAAAAACTTTTCTGGAACAAAACCTCCAACTAAAATTAAGTGTAGTATTTGCACTTCCGGGTGCAACAAGTAACAGAAAGAGAAAAATATAATAAGGAATCTTTATGTGGTCTTCAATGTGTCATCACTTGAACATTAATGACAAGTTTTTATTCACAAAACAGAAGCATCTCTTCCTTGCCACCAGGCAGTCTGTATCTTCTCTTGTCTGCCACATATTCAGCCAAGCTAAACAAGTGCTCACTGTCAACACTTGTACATGGGGCAGAGAAGTGGGCTTGGCAAGTGGAGCAAGTGCATGGAAATGATGTTTATTGATCCTCGATTAAGTCGATGCATTTTTGCTGACGGGCAGCCCAGGCAGGTAAAGTTGTACTAGCACACTGTTAATGCTGGCCAGCAGTAGCTCCAACTCAGAATTCTTTTTCCTTATTTCGCCCTGTACTGAAAGCAGTCGTCTACATGGCTTTTTGACTGCAAGTACTTCTGTGATCGGTCCAGGTACTGTGGATGCTCCTGCAACAGTTTCTTCAGGTTTGTGTCTAGTCACCCCCTCCAACATAATCAGAAGAACCAGTTTTACTTGATCCTTCTGCTGAGAAGTAACGATTCTTCTACCTTTCCCATTAACAGACAATAACAAGAAGGATAGGTCAAATGATTGTTTCAGATACATCCAGCCAAACAAATAGCTTAACTAACCTAACCTGTAGCAGTGGTCACAAATCCTGCTCTTGGAGATAAACCTTCCTACAGGTTTTTATCTCCAACCAAAATATAACATGTCTCTTTTAGTTGATAAATAATTTCTAAACGCTATGATTAGCTGGTCAGATGGGTACAATAATGGTTGAAGCTAAAGTTTTCAGGGAAGTAGATCTCCAGGAACAGTGTTGACCACTGTTCTCTAGCCTTGTTCATTACATTAGTTTTATACGTATAGTAATAGGCTGATTATGATGATGATAAAGTAGCAGGTTAATAACTTGCCTGAGATCAAGAAAACCACAATGTGGTTTTTGCAGTGCCCATTCCACTGTCTGTGTCTGATCTTCTCTCCAAAAGCTGTTTCAGCACAGTGATGGCTGGAATGACTTCTGCAGCTGTTACTATCCTGGAGCTGATTTCTTTTGCAAGTTCCTCAAAAGGTGCGAGGAGGCTCAGCCTGCTCACTTAGCCCACAATGATGTGTCTTGAATGTGGTTGGCAGCTTATGCTCTGCAACTTATGCCCCCAGAGCATGTCCCATCAGCATTTGAAGCATATAGTAGGTGCTTTAACATCTTGTAGGACCCTCCTGGTACAATCATTTCCCTGACCCAGCTATGCCTGGATGTCTTGAAGTCGCGCACAGGCAAGCAATGAGTGTTTAAAATGCCTAACAATCTTCATTCCAGTTGCACCTGCCTCATTTAACGCCAAATATAGTGCATGTGCCATGCAGGGCAAACTCACCAAGTTGGCCGTATACAGTGCTTTGGTCATATTTCCAGCATTGTCTCAACACCACGTGAACCCTGGTTTTGTCTTATGTTCCGCCTTTGCAACATTGTGTCAAACAGGCCTCCGGTCACCGGCTGTACTAGACCACTGGACTTGCATACTCGATCATGAAAGTTATTATCTTGCCTTTTTTTCCCCACAAGGGTTTATTGCCCACTACAGGCTTGTATGCCCATTCCACACCAGGAATGGCCACGTCCTGTCCCTTGTTTCAGGAAATATTTATGGAGAACAGTTGCGTTGTGGTGAGTTGGTCCTTACTGCACACTTTTGTGAGGTTTTATGGACTTGAAATAATTAAGCCTATACTGGTTCACACTGTCTTTGACTGTTTGTGAGCTCACAGTACATCTGTCTGATGGGCTTTATTTGGCGTTGATCTTTGAGGTAAGCTTGTCAAGACTCATGGTATCCAATAGTGAAATAGCAAAACAAATGCTTAAAAGAGAACTTTAAGTTTTGAACATAGCCATGGTTCTCTGAAAGAATGAGTGAGGTGTCACTGGATCACCCTCCTTGTGTGAGTGAGGAAGTGAGCTTATCTGACTGTGTTGCATCATGGACCATTAGGCTGCAGAAAGTCATGTCTGCCAGCCAATATTTGTGGCCGTAATTGAATATTACTTCTGTGGGTCAAAGCAAGGAAGATACTTCTGATTGATTCTCTTCTGTATAAGTGAAGTGGAATTACAACCTGAATTCCAGAAAAGTTGGGATGTTCTTTAAAGTTGAATAAAATGAAAACTAAAAGACTTTCAAATCACATAAGCCAATATTTTATTCACAACAGTACATAGATAACAAATGTTCAAACTGGGAAATTTTACACCACTAAATGTATCCACTAAATGAGCACATTTCAAATTTGATGCCTGCTACAGGTCTCAAAAAAGTTGGGACAAGGGCATGTTTACCATGGTGTAGCATCTCCTCTTCTTTTCAAAACAGTTTGATAACTGAAACAGTCCAATAGGCTGTAAAAGATGGACAGTTAATAAAAGCATTTTTTTGTCTGATTACATTTGTGAGGCTTTGTCTTATCATCTATGCTAATTTGGTTAAGATTGGACAAAATTTTTGACCTGAGAATTTTTTAATCCTTTTTGATGTAATCTCTTAAGGTGGCCAGATCAATTATGTTAACTTAGATCTCCCATGGTATCTCCAGTCACAATAATTTTTTTTAAAGGTAAACACATCAACAGTTATCAGCCAAAACATATTTTTGCTTATTGCAGTAAGATGAAATCCAGTATGGCAGTACTTGACATCATGGTATGCGTTGAACTCTGCTTAAGCCAATTTTGACCCTTTGGTGGCTCTAGAGCACTCGAAGTGTGAACATGAAACCTGGTGAAAAGAATCAGGACACCATCCCAAGTCAGTGTGTCCAATTTTAAAAGTTTTTCCATACAGTTCTATGGGCTGCTGTAGACACCCTAATCAGAAGAGATAATGATGATGAGGATGATGATTAATTAGAAAAGGTAGAAACACAATGGGTGCCTTCACAGCTTTGCTGCTTGGACCACAATGATGTAAACAGTGATGTTTGAATACTGATATTACTATATGGATATTTGTGTTATCCTACTTCCACACTAAGAGCATGATTCTCCCATGTGTGTGAGTCAAAAAAGTGCTATGCAGTTTTCAGTCCGTACTTATTCTCCCCTTTACTTAAGTCTATGACTTGCGTGCCAATAAGGCAGTTACATGCTTTGGGTATAGCTAACCCACAATTTAGGTGTTTATGTAAATACCGTTTATGCATTTTATCTACACACTTATGAGACCTGTAGTAAGTCAAGCACCACTATATGGCAAAACACCATATTGCCTTTTAATTTGATGGTAGGCTTACTTTTAACATTATTATACAGTACATGTACAGTTTTGTCATTTCTTTTAAACTGTAGTAACATTCCTTATAAGCCTATATTACATTGTTAAACAGAAAAAATGTCTAAGTAAAATGTTTAGTCACATTGTGTTGTGAGTAACCTGGTAAATAATTAGTTCAATTAGAATAAAACAGAAATATAAATTAAGATGAGCATAAGTAGGACCAACCTTCTGGTGTGTCTTAATCCTAAACCTAAATGCCTGCTCTGCATTTGCTTGTGCTCCCGGGAGGTGTGCTGTGTTACTGTTGTGTCAAAGCATGCTCCACAATTTGACATTGAGGAGGACATTCAACCAGCCTGAAGTGGCTAAAGAACACTCTCCAATGGGGAGGACAACATGAGTGTACCAAATAATTGTTGACCAGCATTTTACTTGGGTATGTTCACTGTTAACATGAATTGCACTGTCCCAGAGAACAAGACAAATAAGACAGTGTGAGTAAATATTTATTTTATTTAATATTACTGCTTCTTGCTCTGGAAGTGTGCCCTTGGTTGCATGGTGAAAAGGAGGAACACGTAACACTTGCCAGTTCATGCAGCACACCATAAAATGAACCTAGACTGGTGTCTATGCTGACTAATGTGCTGCTGATGAACTGACAGAACTGCTGTTGGCACTGCATTTGTTCTTACTCCTCTGCCAGTCTCTCCTCTTCTGTTTCTGTGAGGTGCTGTTATTCTGTTACTGTGTTGTCCATGTATTGCCGTGCAGACTCGCGCTCTGCGGACTCCACAGGTGCACTCTGCTCCCTGCACATTCCAGTCTCCTGAGACAGGTCTAGGGGTTGCATGTAATCTCTGAAACAGTTCCCATTATCTGCATTTCAACCTTCACAGATGAAACAATACAACTGATAATTTATGGCCTACCCACCCCTTGTCTGATCTGGAGATAAGGACACCACATGTCTTGATCCTGTCATTGCATAAAATGGCAAAATGATACAAACATTTGAAGAAACCGAATGACATGTTTTGTTTCCCATAGTCTCTCAGCAGTAAAAGCAAAAGGCAGCATGGGCAAATAGCACAACAATTTAAGAATAATGTTCTACATAAAATTGCAAAGAATTTTGGGATGTAATCATCTACAGCACATATAGGGTTATAATGACATGAATTATTCCGGCTACTGCTCAGTCTGTTCAAGTAAATTCATTAGGAATTGCCAAGTTTTTACCTTTATCAGGGTCAACTCCATGTGCCTCTCCAAGCAGATTAACTGATAGCGTGGATGCCACTTGCTCTTCCAGTAACATCAGATTCACAGGTGGTGATGGTGGTCTTTCATATGTTCAGATGGTAAATGGTGCTTTTGTTATGATTCATAATCTTATGCTTGTCTTTGTGTCTATTTTTGCTTTGACAATGGTATTCTAGGGGCAGAAGCCAGATGGTATTTGTGGTGAATCTATGTGTGAGACTTGTTGCATGGGTGAGACTTGTATGGGTGAGCAAGTGTTGCTTTGAGCAAGCGAGCCATTTTCCTCGTCAGCTGATTGAACCTTCATTCATTTTGATTCTGTAGTGGGATACAGGTTGTGTAGTCTGCCTCCTCAGTGAAATTAGCCACTACCCCTTACTCATTACTAACGCATTTTTAATAATTGGCTGTTCAAGCATGGATGTTGGAACATGCATTTTATTGTACCATTTCCTCAATAGTGTGGTTTTAATAACGAATCTCCCCATGTCAAACATGTCATTTGGTATTTTTTTTGGCTTTGTCATACATAGAAACTAATGCCTACCTTTTGAGGCAAATTATAATATAGCTAAGCTCTCCCTTTGCATTTATTTTCAAAATCAGAGTCTGGTTTATGGTTTGGATGAATTTCAGTGATATTCATATGGTAAATGCAGTAGTGCAATACGTGTAACTGATGCAGGCGTAACAGGACTTGCACATGAAAGTCCTCTAAGTGCAAGAATGCCATGTCTTAGATGGTTTCCAGTGCATTTCATGTGGAGCACTGATTTCTGTTTTGATTCTCTGGTTTAGTCAATATAGCATACAAATATCTGTACTGTCTAGCACATTATAAACATGCTTTGCCATCGTGATGAAATTTTCAAGTGTGAATTTCAACAAAAATCAAAGTGCATGCTGCTACAGTAATGCTACAAACTGGAAAATTGAGCTGCCTTTTAGTAAAACTTTTGCTACATGTTTAATATTTCTTTTTATTGGTTCTCTATATAACACCTGTCATACAGTTGTTGCCTCCACAGAAAGTAGGAAGGTATAACTGTTTTCACAAATGAAATGTCACAAATTGAATCAATTTTGGCCATCCTAGTAGTTAAGCAAATATCATCTGTTTAATAACTACTTACCTGTAACTGAACATTAAGAGTGGGGGGGAAGCTACATCTCTTGTTGCTGTAAGATTTCTTTTAACTTGGTGTACTAGGCAGCTGTCCAGTGTATTTTGAAGTTGTTTGGCGCAGTACTTGGGCACTGTAGAGATAACCACTGTATGTTACCCTAGAATAATTTGAAATGTCTTCAAGATGCAATGGCAATATAAATGTTGGGGTAGTGTAACACAATGCAGTATGACACTGCAACATGTGCAGAGATTAACTACCATCTGCTGCTGTGTCTGCCATCAATGAACATGGGTGCCCCCCCCCATTGTGGACTTTGTTGTCTTTCGTCTGTTTGTGTTAAAGGAGCAGCGTCACAATGTAACTGGGACAGAGAACAGCACCTCAAGGCCTCCTCCACACCAAGTTTACAGTGGTTATGGGGAAAGAACTAGAGCCCAGTCCACATCAGGAAAGGTACACGTGCGTGCACATGACTAACCAGCTAGTTTTGAATCCGCGCTAGGATTGTAGTAGCTGAAAAGCTGGACATTTTATTCTGTGTTTTAGAATAGGACTGAAAGCGTTGTGTTCGTTATATATCATGATGCAACAATTGCTGTTTTATGAGTGGCTATCTCTCCAATATATAGCTGAAGACTGCCAGAGAGCGACTAGCTCTGACATTAACGGGTGCACTCAACTCGGAGACTACTCACACTAGTTATGACTCTCTGCACTGCTCCAGTGGATACAGTACCCAGACAACAACACCATCCTGTTCTGAAGATACAATACCCTCACAGCATGGTGAGAACACACACAGCATCACACTCTCACACCTGTTTACTGCAGGTTTCCACATAATATAGAACCTAAGGAAAATTTCATTTTTTCCCCTCAAATTCCATTCTAAAATTTGTTTTTATATGATTAGCATTTTTACGTTCATAGTTGAGGCCAAAGGTTTACATACATTTAAAGATATTCAATCAGTTTTTCACAGCTCCTCTCATTTCATGCGACCAAACATTTTTTGGCAAGGCAATTAGGGCATCTACATTGTTCACTTCAGGAAACTGTAAAACAGTTCATTGGATAAAAATTTATATCTGCTTTAATTCACTATATCAGAGTTCCAGTAGGTCAAATGTTTATATACAAGATCCCAAAATTGAGCAAAAGTTAATTAGTTCACTGTTTTAATTCTTAACACTGTCTGTTTAATCAATCACTCTCTTTACTCTTGTTTTCTGCCTTGAGAAAACAATCACCACAAGCATCTGTACAACAGTTGTATACAAATATAAAATCGCATGGCAAAATTGAAAGCAAAGACAGAGGAAAAAAGTCATAGACTCTGAACTGGCCACTGCAGAGGCAAAGGTTAAAATCTACAGGGAGGCTGAAGAGCAGCTGTCAGTGTCAGGTGGTTATGGTATGCCATTTATGGTATTCCAACAGAACAGTGTTCTTGCATCAGTTCAAAGGCCTGAGAGAAGTCTCTGTTCCCAAACTGAAACCAGACGACCTTTAAATCAAAATGTAAATCAGACTACTGGTACTGGCAGTAAAGTCAGTGCAGTTATGCAAATGTCACTGATGTGAAATTACTGAAATGATGGTGAAAGACCAAACATTTTCAATATTAAAGGTGATCATCAAATATTGGAATTTCTCTATATGGCATAAGAATGCCATATAGAGAAATTCCCATATTTGATGATCACCTTTAATATTGAACGTCTGTCAAGGCATTTGTTCAGTGTGTTGAAAAGAAAACTGGTATTTTGGACTACAGGATTTACTACCTGCAACAGTAAAGAAGGGAGCAACGAAGAAGGCTTGTCAGCAGCTTATTGCTAGAGATCGCACTGTTAGAACAAGGACACTAAAGAGCAGCTAGAACGAAATTTTGGAAATGGCTGTAAATAGTATGAATAAGCCTACCTGAATAAAATTCTAAATTGGTCAGTCATCAAGCCAGAGGATCTTATGCTCACTTCTTATGCAGCTGCAGCAACACTATGGAAAAGACGGTGATGGTCTGAAAGAGCTAGAGAATTCCATCCTAGATTAATCTAACACTTCCCTTGGGTGACGTTATTTCCTGTTTTCAAATCGTTTTCTGGGAGTTCTTTTCGCTGTCGGCGTTTAAGCTATACAAGTTTTTTCTGCTTGTCATCCGTAATTTTGTAAAAATAAAAAAAAGTAAGTCTTTTCACTTTTTTCTTTCTGTTGCGGTTTCTTTTTTCTTCTTTCTCTTCGGAGAACACACTTTTTCTCTTTTTAATTTTTCTCCCTGTCTAAACGCTGCAAGCGGATGCCATCCACATCGAATTTACTGAAAAGATATCAACAAGTCTTCAACTGAGGTACGTTAAACATTTATCATGGCAAATATCCAGCTTGTTCAGTGTGTGGAGTGCAGGATGTTTAGTTAAAAAAAACAGTTGTTTTTCCTTCGTCATTAGTAATAGCTTTACTTGTGATAAGTGTATATTGGAGAAGATTGCAGCATTAGAGGTGCTCATCCAGTCTCTAGAGAAGGTTAGTTAGAGTGAGAGCAGTGTAGTGTCTGTAGGGGAACGTCTGGATGCCTTAGGCAGAGTTAGTAATCCCCCAGCTCCGGCATCAGAGCCCTCACAGTGGGGCGAATGGGTGACAACTTGGTAGAGCCATAGCTAACTCTAGGGTTCACCCACAGGAGCACCACTGCTCTCCGCTTCACGTGTCTAACAGGTTTGCTCTCCTTAGTTGAAGCACCCACTAAGAAACCTGAAAGAGCTCTGGTTATAGGAGACTATCTTAAGGCATGTGAAATTAGCTAGGCCTTAAGGGGAACCAGCAGCTATAATTAGGTGCATATCGGGAGCCAGGATGCCAGACATAGCAGGTAATCTTAGGGTCCAAGGCAAGCACAGGTTTTCTAAGATAGTTATTCCTGTAGCAGCTAAGAATATACGCCTTTGTCAGTCAGCGGTTACTAAGTGTAACTTTGTAGAGGTGTTTAAATGAGCGAAGGCGATGTCCGATGCAGTAGTATGCTCTGGCCCCATCCCAATGCGGCGTGGCGATGTAGCTTACAGCAGGT
>JAQQZU010000036.1:21971097-21982341 GCA_030068025.1 Parauchenoglanis punctatus | reverse complement strand
ATCAGAGGCCAGTAGTAGGTCATTCACCACTTTAACTAGTGCTGTCTCTGTGCTATGGTGAGGTCTAAATCCTGATTGATACATAGGAATAGCATTCATGAAATGTAGGTATGAGCGTAATTGCTGTGCTCCAGCCTTTTCTAAAATCTTGGAAATAAAAGGGAGGTTTGATATTGGCCTATAGTTGACTGGGGTCAAGATCAGGTTTTTTTAATCAGGGGTTTGACAACTGCTAATTTAAAGGCTATAGGTACATAGCCAATGCTAAAGGAAGAGCTGAGATCTGTTTGAGGAAACATGTAGGTATAGGATCTAATACACAGGTTGAAGATTTTGATGAGGAAATTAATGAGATTAGTCTCTTGAAGGGGTGTAAAACATTCTAATGGCTGATCGGAAATAATTATATTGTTGTCTAGAGTTGCTCATCAGATTGTCTAGATTTAAATTCACAGTTTGTATTTTTCCCCTGATATTGTCAATCTTGTCATTGAAAAAAGTCACGAAGTCATTGCTACTGCATGTTGATGGTATGGACATTTCTGTGGTGGTCTTATTCCTAGTTAATTTTGCTACAGTATTAAATATGAATCTAGGATTATTTTTATCTTCTATTAGATTGGAGGAATACATTGATCGAGCATCACTAAGGGCTTTCCTATAGCTCAGGAGGCTCTCCTTCCATGCTAATTTGAATACTACCAATTTAGTTTATCACCACTTACTTTCCAATTTGCGAGTGTTTTTCAAATTTTCTAAGCATTTCTATATTTTTGTTTAACTCGAGTTAAACAAAAAGAGAGTTGCGCTTGCGCTCGCCTAGGACCCCAAGATTGCCTGCTATGTCCGGTGCCCTGGCTCCCACAATACACCTAACTATAGCTGCTGGTGCCCCTAAAGGCCTAGCTAATTTCATTTCACGTGCCTTAGGATAGTCTCCTATAACCAGAGCTTTTTCAGGTTTCTCAACGGGCACTTCACTGAGGAGAGCAAACCTGTTAGAGACATGACACGGAGAGGAGTGGTGCTCCAGTGTGCGAGACTTAGCGTTAGCTTAGGCTCTGCGATTACGCTGCCGAGTCGTTGCCCATTCGCCCCACTTTGAGGGCTCTAATGCCGGAGCTGGGGGATTACTAACTCCGCCTGAGGCATCCAGACTTTCCGCTACAGGCACTACACCACTCTCACTTTCACTAACCCTTTCTAGAGACTGGATGAGCACCTCTAATGCTGCAATCTTCTCTGTCAGTGAGCTAACTAATAAACACTCATCACAAGTAAAGCTATTACTAATGACGGAGGAAGAATGACTAAACATCCTGCACTCCACACACTGAACAAGCTGAATGTTTGCCATGGTAAATGTTTAAAGTACCTTAGTTGAAGTTTTGTTGATAACATTTTTGGCAGATCCGCCATGGATGGCCTCCGCGTGCAGCATTTAGACAGGGAGAAAAATGAAAGAGAAAAAAAAGCGCATTCTCAAAAGAGAAAGAAGAAAAGAAAATGTAACAGAAGAAAAAAAGTAAAAAATACTGCAAAAAATAAAACATTTCTGATGACAAACCAGAAAAAACATGTTGTTTTAGTGCTGTACCACTTACAGTTGACCGTGGAATATCCAGAAGGGATGAAATTTCATGAGCTGTCTTATTGCAAAAGTGGCACCCTGTCACAGTACCACGCTTGAAGTAGCAGAGTTCTTCAGAATGGCCCATTTGGTTTCACAAATATTTTTAAATGGAGACTGCATGGCTAGGTGCTTGATTTTATACATCTATAGCAATGTGTCTTATTAAAACACCTGCATTCAATAATTAAGAGGTGTGTCTGAACACTTTTGTTCATATAGTGTAGTTCAAGCTAGGCAAACAGGAAGGTCTCTCAATGTTTATAATTATATTGTTTGGTTTATGTTAAAAAAAAAAATTAAAAAAAAAATGGTTCAATAAAATGGATTTGACAAAAAACGTGCAAGAAATTTATTTCATTGTACCAGTTTTTTTTTTTATTTTATTTTTTTTAAACTTACACAAACCATCCATCATCTATACCACTTTATTCGTCTGGGTCACGGGGGAAGCTGGAGCCAATTTCAGCAGACATTTCAGGCGAGAGGCAGGCTACACCCTGGGCAGGTCACCAGTCCAGGAAACCAGAGCACCCGAAGGAAACATGCAAACTCTGCGCAGAAATGCACCCTGGGTGATCCGGGGATCAAACCCAGGACCTTCTTGCTGCGAGGCAACAGTGCTAACCACCACACCACCTTTCAATCATTAGGGAATTTTGCCACTGGCCAGAATATCCAATATAGCTGTAAGCACATGTTGATTAAATATAATAAATCTATCACTATATAATAAAATATATAAATAATTTATAATTAATGATTAATAATGCATAATGATTACACTAATAACTAATGGAGGAGGAAAAGGAGACAATAACTCAAACTGGATAAATGTAACCCTACAGTACAGTCAATATAAACAAAATACTGGGTTGAAAAAGAAACCCAACCTGGTAAATTCAATTTAAACCTGTTAAAGTAATCCAGCATCTGGGTTAGATTCATAACCCATTTCGTTGGGTTAAGATAAGATAAGATGGTGGTGAAGTGCAGTCATATTGTAATTCACAAGAGTATATTGCATAGTTATTTTAGAAAAACATGTTTCTTTTAGCCTGTTTATCTCGTTAAGGCAAATAACGCTTACATTGAAAGACATTTGTGATTAAAATAATGGTGGTTGGTAATGCATTAGCAACCCCCAAAAGATGTATAATTTTACTACTTTCCCATTGGTTCCCACATAATGTGAACACAACAAATATATTCGTCTTTTTCAAAAAAAAAAAAAAAATTCAAATCCTTCATCTCTAAGCCGTTAAGCTATAATTGAGATCTTAATATTTCTACACAGATATAATTAGCCATGAGTATAAGATACACCAGGAAATAATGGAAGTAGACTAGATATTTTGTGTACTGTTTAATAAAAGTATAAAAGTGTCGCTAAAAGAACTTTCAATTTTGCAAACAAAATACCTAAATAATTTATCATACATGATTAAGAAACTGACAAAAATACCTGAATCCAATACTGGTGCCATTATGAAGGCAATAATAATCCCAGTCTCCTTGGCAGAGGTAGATAAGAGAAAGAAAAATATTACATTTAATAAACAAGAAAATTATATTCAAATATGAACTCACTTTTTGAATGATGCTTCAAACTACAAGTGATGATGCAAATGTCAACCAACGGATCTTGTTACTCCAGCATACAAATGCCTAGTCTGTATTATAACAAGGATCAACATATTACCAGTAAAGCAAACAACCATTTGCAGACATCACCTTCATTAGAAGAAATTTGAATTTTTGGATCCAGCCCAAAATCACAGATCACTAGAACATGATAATTTACTATGATGTGGGTGGTATGCGTGTGTGTGCCACAATTTATATAGATTAACCATGGTTTAGACTAGCAAAGAAACTGAATAAAAAAAAAATAATACAATTTTCATTCTCATTTTAAGACTAATAACTTTAAAAAAAAAAAAAAAAAAAAAAAACTACTGCGAGCATTGAAGGTACATAATTCCAAAAGGAACTTTACCAAAACTAAAAGAAAAAAAGAAAAGAAATCCAGCCATCTCCTTAGAGATCAACAGTCATTAATAGCACTGCATTACCCACGTGCAGCATCACTGCGACAGCCTGTGAATATTCACCATGCTCCAAACAGTATTCCTGCTGTATCTAGTCCCAAAACATTCTTCAGTAGCCTCAAAGCCTTTTGAGCTGCTCCAATCTAGCCTTGAGCTGTACCTGTTTTTCTCTCAGCCTGTCTCTCTTTTGACTCAGCCTCTGTCCCACTGATTCCAGGTTACGGATACTCTCCTTAGCTCGTTTTAGTATCATCACCTTGGATGCTCGGTCATTGTTAGACAGCTCGGGCACGTGGTCACGCAGAAGCAGGAAGCAGTTCTTCAACTCATTGCGCCTTTGCCGCTCCATAACGTTATGGGTCCTGCGTCGCTCCTCATCGTCCTCCAGGTCACAAACGTAGCGGGAGGTGAAGTGTCTCATATTTCCGCGGACACGTTTTACACTCTGCGAAGGAGGCGGGGGCGAAGCGGGCCGCGGAGCAGCATAGTTGTGTTGCTGCTGGATCTCGAGGTGACAGCGTTTCAGTTCCTGCTGCTGCTCGCGCTTGGCGTCATCTTTCCGTAGCTGTGAGCGAGTAGTAGTGCTGCAGCGGCGAACAGTCACCACGTCAATCTCCTCCTCTGTTACACACACACACACACACACACACACACACACACACACTAATGTCAAAAACACAGCAACCAAAATGCAAATAGTGCTACAGCACAACAGCAACACTACTGAAGACCAGATGGACAAAGTGTGGATTTTGACAACACTCACATACAACAAAACAAAAAATACCAAGAAATAAACAGACAATTCTCGTACTAGGTCACTGGTTACCACATATGGGGTAGTTGTGACTCAGATGTCGCCAGTATGGCAGCGTGACAGTGCGCTAGGAAATTAATGGAAATTACACTAGTAAGAATAACTTAAGATTCACTCACCCGAATCGCTGGACGTTTCTCCGGCCGCGGACAAAGAGCCGTAATCGGAGGAGGTCTCGCTCAGCTCGGAAGTGTTGAGGAGCAAGTTCTCTCTCTGCATTAGCGCCTCACACGCGGCCGCAGCGCCTCGACAATCCAGTGTAGAACTGACTATTTCGGCAAAGATTTCGGTATCGATATCCGACAGCAGAGGACTCGTGGAAAGGAAGGCCGCTTTCTGCTCGGACGTTTTCTCCGCGGCGCATGGCCACAAGCAGTCGTCCGGGACGGAAGACCTCGCAGAATCTTCGCCTAGATCACAATTCCAGTTCAACTGCAAAAAGTCGCTGTCTTTGAGCAAAAGTTCCGACACCAACTCGAGCTGATCCACGTTGGACAAGGGCTTGCAGAGGCCGGCCTTGATCAGCGGAGACTGCGGTGGCGTGGGTATCGACTGCAGGTCCTTGATTAAGTTCTGGCAAAACTCGTCGTCGAACAACAACGGTTCCGACTCGCCGAGCCAGTCGTGTGGCGGAGAACGACTCGGCAGCATGTTTACAGAAGCCTAGAAAACAGGTACACGGTCTAAAACATACAGTAAAAAGGATGCCATGTTTTGTTAAATACACTTAGCAGTAATGACAAAGGAAATACTAGAGCACGCTACCCCAGCCATGCGGCTTCATAAGTTTCTGAAGCCCCAGGGGTTCTGACGATTCATCCTACCAAGGCTTACTGCGCATGCGTCACGTTTCAGCCCTCGGCTAGGGTCAGGGTTAGTTATTTGCACGCTACGGTAGCGCATTTCGAGAAGGCAGGATAAATCGTCAGAATGCCAGATATGCCTTTTTTTTTTAAACTCCACACTTGGTGGGCGGCGCTTCGGACCGTCTCTTCCTCCTCCCGGTTTACGGTGACATCAAGCAACAGCTGGAAAGGCAGTTTCATTCAGAAATTTCAACATGATACCACTAAGCACACTAGCATACTGACTTTAAATTCAAAATTGATGGTTTCAAACAGATGATCGGTTAAGCCCCACTTGAAATCAAGTATGCTGGAAAAAAAAGTCCATATTGCACGGGTAGTAGGTTAAATTGGATAAGTTTAAATATTCTTTCATTTTTATATTTAAAATATTTTGGTTGACAGTCTTAACCAAAATCAAATATTTTTGAGAAGACACTAATGATACCTAATATTTGTCATTAGGAAATAAAGAAATGCAAATAGAAAGATTTTTTCTAAATTCTTCAAGACGTCGCCGGCATGCGTGCCCACGTAGGCTACCACGCTTCTTCCACATCACACTGCATTAAGGCTCATCTAGCTACGTGAAAATGAACAACTTACCGCTTTCTTTAGTGACGATGGGAAATGTAAGCAAAATCCGTTGTCGGCGAATTATAGCTGGCAAAGTGAAATTAATTTCCTAACAATAGTTTGTTAATACAACGAAAGTTTAAGTCTCCTATCACAAGACCATGCGGTACGGAGAGGCAGTGGGTGGGGCACTGAAAGGATTTAACTTTATACTGCCGAAGCGCTTATTAGTGTCCCTCCACGTACAAATTCGCGCCAAAATCGACCTTCCAAATATTTCCTCTAAGAGTATTCATTATTATGACAAAATATTGTGTGTTGACGAAAACGTTAGATCGTTAATCTTCTAAAATGTGTCTGACATCTGGGATTTTGAGGCAGGATACACAAGGCGTGAGAATAGTGCGCTGAGCGGAGTGATACAGTTGCGGTGAAGCGCCGCTGGAATTCCAAGAAAACGAAGGCGGGAGGCGCGTTACTTTCCACGTGTCAGTATGCACAACAGCCGGCTGTTTTTAACTTGTGTGTTCCATTTCGGGCCACTTCCGGGAACTGTTGAGTATTAATCCGAAATACATGTGTATCCATACAGTTTATTAAATACAAAGCTTTAAATCGCAAACGTTCTGGCAGCAAGTTATTACGTGAATAGAATGAAGCGAATCAGAGAGAAACAGGCAATCCACTGTTAAAGAAAAATTTTCCATGTGAACATGATGTCATTGGGCAAGTATAATAATAAATAATAATAATAATAATAATAATAATTATTATTATTATTATTGTTATTATTATTATTATTATTAAAACCCGAATTCCAGAAAAGTTGGGACGTTCTTTAAAGTTAATAAAATTAAAACTAAAAGACTTTCAAACCACATGAGCCAATATTTTATTCACAACAGAACATAGATTCAAATTTAAAGAATGTCCCAATTGTATTAAACTGTAAAAAAACATCCCAACTGGTTGTATTAATAATAATAATAATAATAATAATAATAATAATAATAATAATAATAACTTAGCCCTTTTAACCATTAATTTCAGCTTTAATTCAGTGGGGTTAACAAAAATATTGCATTGATCATTTAGTAATTACGGCCCTCAATTTTCACAGGCTCAAAAGTAATTGAACAATTACTAATAATTACTGATAAGCAGTTTCACAGCCAGATGTGGCCTTTTTCCTTATTATTTCATGACAAACTAAGGAGATAAAAGGAGTTTATTCCAAGTGTTGATTTTGTATTTGACAGCTGTTCAAATATGGGGTCCAAAGAGATATTCAGAGATATCAGAAATTTTAGGAGTGGCCAGATGGACAGTTTGGTACATTCTTAAAAAGAAGGAATGGACAAGCGAGCTCAGCAACACCAAAAGGACTGGAAGACCATGGAAGATAACTAAAGTGGATGGTCATAGAATTCTTTCCTTGGTGAAGAACCAAGGAAAACCCCTTACAACAATCAGTCAAGTCACGAACACTCTCAATGAGGTAGGCCTATTATTGTCAAAGTCTACAATCAAGAGACACTTTCATGAACGTGAATACAAGTGGTTTACCTCAAGATGCAAACCACTATAACACTCAAGAACAGAAAGGCCAGATTAGACTTTGTTTTCAGGTTTGGAAACAAAATTCTTTGGAGAGATGAAACCAAGATTAATTTGTACCAAAATGATGGGAAGTGAAGAGTATGGGAAAGAAAAGGAAGGACTCCTGAACCAAAGCATACCACACCATCTGCCAGAGATGGTGGACATGGGCATGTTTGACTTCTGTTGGAATTGGATCACTGGTGTTAATTGAAGATGTGACTGTTGCTAGAAGTAGCAGGATGACTTCTAACATGTATAGTGCAATGCATTCTTTGCAGTCTGGCAAAGAATTTGAATCCAGGTATTAAAAATGATGCTTATATTTATTTTGTCCAATTACTATTGAGGCTCTGAAAATGGATGGATTAGGTTACAAAATGGTTGTAATTAATAAATGGTTGATGCAATATTTTTGTAACATGATGCATGATGTCCAAACATCATGCTCCAGAATTACTTTGGTTTGTTAAGATGCAATTTTGCAAACCTAATTTATGCTGCCATATTTCATGATCCATACTTGATCAATCATTTTCTGTTCATGCTGTTAAGAACATAAACATTTAATATGCTTATAGAGGTTACGCTTATACATGATTCAGCTCTTGCATTTTTCTTTGTATCTCTGAGCATTAAATAGTCTGATTTGGTTTAACGCCAACCCCTGGGAAGCTTGGCAACTGTCTTGAAAGTTCTCCATTTGTAAACAGTCCTTCTCACTGTAGAAATGTGTATTTCAAATTGTTTGGAGATTAATGAACAATAAGAATTGCTTCTCTGAGGTCATGGCTGATGTCCTTTCTTCTTGGCATGAAATCAACACTCACCTGAGTGCTTCATAACCCCAAACTGTTAAAAGTTATGATTTAATAGTTATGCTTCTTGATGGTTAACTAATCTTGTACATTTCATTAGTAACCCATCATTGTTAATTACTCTCTTAATGATTGTGGAAGAAGGAATTTTTTCCCACCTGGTTTCTGAATGTTGGTTTACTTTTATGTGTATATTGTATATACAGAACTGTGCAAAACTATTAGGCACCCTATTTTTAAGTAAAACAATTTGTTAAAGATATTATGAACTCTAGATTACTGAGTCAGTATAAAAACATTCCAAATATTACTTTTCTGAAAAAATAATGTTACAGAAAAATGTTTGTATGTCAGTAAACAAAGCAACATACTTGATAAGTGACCAGTTTTCAGACAAAAAAACTTGATGAAGACTCCTGGGTTTTGCATGCAAAAAATGAAGCAAGTGCAACAGTCAAAGTCTCCAAAAGAACTTGGCAGATTCTCTAATATACTCAGTAAAACTTAACAGCAAATTTTGTTATAAAGCTGCACAAATTGTACCTGGGACTACAATTTAAGAAAAAAAGCAAAGGGTCACATGAAATATTAACTTTCTTTAGCTTATTACTTCACATTGTAGTTACATTGTTTACTGCACATTGAAGTATTTTTCTTTAAAGTAGAAAGATTTATTTTCATTATTTTTGAAGTCAATTTAAATGTGTTAAAGTAATGATTTACTGTTGTTTCTCTCTACTTAGTTGAGCGGCTCTTCACATAATATGAATTCCTACAGTTATTGAATAGGGCTGTTTACTGTATACCAACACTACCTCAACACAACACAACTGATAGTTTCAAATTCATTAAGAAGGCAAGAAATTCCACTAATTAACTTTTGACAAGGCACACCTGTTAACTGAAAAGCATTCCAGTTGAGTAGCTCATTAAGTCGGTAAAGATAATGCCTGTACTGTGCAAAGCTGTCATGAAGATAAATGGTGGCTACTTTGAAGAATCTAAAATATGAAAAATATTTTTTAAACACTGATGTATGCTTGTATGTTTTTGATCATGAGCAGATCCTTTCTTTCTCCATACTTTGGCTTTTCCATCACTTTGGTAGAGGTTAATCTTGGTTCTAATACAATTATCTGGCTTCTTATAATTAGCTGGCTTGACTATTTCCATAACTGCTGATCTCCTGGGATTTTCATGCACAATAGTCTCTGGACTTTACTCAGAATGGTGCAATAAAGAAAGAGCATCCTGTGAGTATCAGTTCTGTGGACAGAAATGCCTGGTTGATCAGAAAGGTCAGTGGAGAACAGACAGATTGGTTTGAGCTGACAGAAAGCCTAAAGTAACTCACATAATCCCTCTCCAATTGTCATGAGCAGAGAAGCATTTCAGAATGTACAACACATTGAACCTTGATGTGGATTGGCTACAACAGCAGATCACCTCGGGTTCCACTTATGTCAGTCAAGAATTGAAAGCTGAGGGAGCAATGGGCACAGACTCAAGAAAACTTACTTGAGAAGATTTGAAAGACTTGAAAACCTGGTCTGACAAATCTCAGTTTCTTCTGAGGTACACAGATTGGGTCAAAATTTGGTACCAACAGAATGAATCCATGTCCATGCTGGAGGAGATGAAATGGTATGGGTAATGTATTCTTGGCACACTTTGGTTCCATGTATACCAATTATTTGAATCCCACAGCCTATTTAAATATTGTTGCTGACCATGTGCATCCCTTCATGACCACAACTGACCCATCTTTTAATGGCTAATTCCAGCATGATAATGCACCATGTCACAAAGCAAAAGTTATCTAAAACTGGTTTCATGAACGTAACAGTGAGTTCAGCATTCTTTAATGGCCTTTCGAGTCACTGATCTGAATCCAGTATTTGGGATGTGGTAGAATGGGAAATTCGCAGCATGAAAATGCACCATAAAAATCAACAGGAATCACAGAAACATGGTCCATAATCTCAAAGGAATCCATGCCATGAATAATTGAATATGTACACATTTTGTGCTCATGCACATTCAATACATTTAATTTTATAAATATGTATGTGAGAGGAAAATGTTTGCATTTCTGAATAAAATATTTGTTTTGGCGACGACAGCAGCTACACAGCCCTGCCATCTGAAAGAACGCGCTGCACTGGTGGCGCTGGACAACAACGCCACTCCAGCCCCATACAATCCTTCAACTCAGCGCCAAGTTCCAGGCACCGTTCCAGCCATATACAATCCTCTAAGCCATTGCCACCAGGCAAGGAAAATTCCAGAGGCCACCCAAAGAGGGGCAGGGCTGAAAAACACAGCACGGCTGGCAGCAAATTAACATCTACACTCCAAAGAAGGCGGCAACCTATAAAGGGGAGAGAGCTCGCTGACATGGGTGAGTATGGCTCATGCCCTTTGTTTTGCTCTGCCTACACAGACTCTCCGTGAGAGGAAAACCTGGCTCAGCTCACGTGTAAACTTGTCCGTAAGTGAAGGATTGCCCCGCCGCTTGATCACTTTCAAGCCTAGCTACTCACAGCTGCCTCTCACATCTCACCTCTGTCATCTTTGTGTTCCTAGTCTAGGTGCTGCCTTGCTGCTGCTGTGTCTCACAGTATGTAAGACAGACTGTATGCATATGTGAGAAAGAGTACAGTATAGCAGAAATGGAAGGCAGGTTATTTAGCATGCTGTGATTGGCTGAGAAGCTCGAGCAGGATCATATTCAGTTGCCGATCAAAAAGTGAAGACATCCATACAAGGACTCCAATGTACTGACTGCTTCTCTATTTCTTGAATCGCGTGAACTGGCTACTCTAAATTGCGACAGGTCGCCAGTCCACCACAGGGCCAACACAGACAAACAGCCACACACGCTCGCATTCACACCTATGGGCAATTT
>JAQQZU010000036.1:21956801-21970997 GCA_030068025.1 Parauchenoglanis punctatus | reverse complement strand
TCTCTCATCTTTTTAAGTGGGAGAACTTGCACAATTGGTGGCTGACTAAATACTTTTTTGCCCCACTGTATATGAAGGTTAATAGAGCTTCCTGCAAAACAGCCTTAACATATGGAATAAGCACAATATGTGTTTTTTTGTTATGTGGTAATGTGACTACATAAGCCATTAACACACTTTACATTATTAGCAACTTAGGAATATGTATAAGTGAACTGACAAATGTTTATTACATTTTTATTGAATTGAGAAATGTTAGAAAAAACTAATTCATTAGAACACATCTATCTCTTTCTAATGTTTATCTATAGGCTTAACAGATTATTCTTCCAAGTATTCCTGCCTTTAATAAAGCATTTATTTAGAGCCCCAGTAGGATCTGAAAGCAAGCAATTAATACGTTCTGCGCCATACGTTATAAGCAAGACCTGTGCTTGTTTATCTAAGTGATTAATAGTGATTAATCTATAATAAAAAAAATAAGAAACCCCCAAATGCTGACAGGCAGTGTAACTGTAGGAATGATGAGTCTTATTTTGACATACTTCATCAAAACATTTCAGACCCCTCTGCAATACTCAGTAAATCAAATAAATCAAAGTGCTGGCAACATCTGTGGTTTAATGTATTATTCCTGCATAATACATACATTCCCAAACATGTTCACTTGTGTAGTGTTTATTCTATAAATGTATATTCTGTAAATCCATTTCTAGTTGAAATGATTTTCATTATTTGTGTTAAGCTGTGAATACTATAGAACTTAGTCATGTAAATACAAATGTTATGCTATATATTGTTTACTGGCACAATTACTGTGGCTGCATGACAATACTAGAACTACGAATTTTCTAAATCAATCCTTGACATTCTACAAGAATGAGCATTATTATTTAGCTTTTCCTTCAGACCTCATTGGTTGTGTATAAAAACTATTTTTTTTTTTATCTTTTGAAGGATTTCAACAATATCTAGCTACTTGTTTTACCAAGCACATAAAACATTTTTCCAAGTTGCTCTCGATAACAGTTAACAATAACAAAAAGCCAGATAACAATAACAATCCAGTAACAATAACGACTCCAGTTCCCAGGCTGGTCCACAGGGGTCACGCGGAGAGCCTGAGCAGCTTCAGCTTGAGCGAATCGCAGCTGATATGGATTAATGACCTAATACTGCATAAGGACTCCATGCACACTTTATAGCATGGGATATTGTTATTAAATAAACTTTTACTCATGTGTCTGGATGCTACTGCTGTGTTTAATTACGTAGCCTACGCTTTCTGGTGAGATCGAGCCAGTTTGCTCTAACTCTAGTATTCTTGTGGTGGTTTAAGTTTCTAAGTGTTAGATGTAGCATGTGTTACTCACGTGCACTGCAAATAAAAGCTCACTCCTGCGCATACATCCAGCCACACTTGGACCAATTGACACTCACTTGACACTGGGACCAATGTTTTTTTCTGTTTCTATTTGAGGACCCAACTGGATCTTAAAAATATAATTTATTAAAACTTAATTTTGTGTATGTCTGAAATCTGTATGACAGTGGTGTGACTGAAAAACCAGCATACACGTCAAAATATAGGTATAAATATATAGGTCAAAATACACGTCAAAATATAGGTAAAATCATTCCCAAGCCATCCACATGGACGCATGCCTTCCACAGCACAAGAACATGCATACCAATACCCTAGCACCAGTTCATACAAACACTGTCCATCTTTCACACACCCACTCTTATATACACACACCATCCCCTGAATTTGGACTTGATTAGGATTAGGCAATTACAAAGAAGCACTATTTATGAGAACATTATAGACTTGCCCAAAGAGGTATAAATTCACTGACACGTTTACAATTGCTATTATCATACTATTTAAATATGACTGTCAACGCCTATTCACCATTTTAAAACATACCTGTAACCATTTTAAGGGATGCTTTTAAGATATCCCATTGGAATCAACAGAACAGTACTTTTAGGAGCAGAACTTGCCCCGAAGACACTATTATTACACAATATCCCATTTAAAATGGCTTATACAGCTGTTTAAATATAACATCTGATTTACCTTATAACACCTGGCATCCATTTCACTGCTAGCTAGTTAATTATGCACAGTGAAAACAAAACAAAAATAAATAAATAACAAAAAAGTTATGTAAAATTCATTTTACAAATTATTTTAATTCAGTGCCTTTCTTTTTTAATCAAAGAATACTGGATTCGCTGACCCTTATACCTGATCACCCTGCATTATAATGGTAGTTTAGAATGATATGAATGATTAATGCTAAGCTACAGAACATCAAACATTACTCATGTTTTATAACGTTAGCACTATTATATTCAAATTGTCTTTAATTTTATTTCTCACATGTTTCCCAACTCTTTTTTTTTGCACAACTTTTTTTTTAACTTCACATGGAATATTCTTAAAGCTTACAAAAAATACTCTGAATGATCTAATGCGAGGCTGTGAGCTGTAACGTGCCCAGTGTGGTAGTCTCATTCAGCCAATCAGCAACTGTCATGTCACATGATTACACAGAGTGACATGTGCCCTGTTCAAGTCAAGTGGCTTCTATTGTCATTTCAACTATATACAGGTGGCACAGTATGTAGTGAAATGAGATGTTACGAAACAGTGCAATCAAGGACATAAAGACGGTTCAACAGAAAACAAACAGTGCAGCACTAAAAACATGTAGGTGCAAAAACTGCAGAGGTAGTGGAATGTGATCCTTTGAGTGTGTATGTGTCAGTTCAGTCCCTGAATGCTAAGGAGTCTGATGGCTTGGGGGAAGAAACTGTTGCAGTCTGGCAGTGAGGGCCCAATTGCTTCGGTGCCTCTTGCCAGATGTCAAGAGGGTAAATATCATATTATCAGTAAATCAGATTTGAGTCACTTTCATACATGGTCCTAAATCTCTCTGATGTGTATCCATTTCATGGCCATACAACATATATGATAATGGTCAGATCGGAATTCATGTGGCTGTTTGCTCATCCTCATCAGCCTGCAGTCTTTTGTCGACTTGTGCTACTCATTGAGATATGCTACTTAGTGGATTCATGTTACAGTTTAAGGACAAGATTTTAACTTTAGGTCTTAAGTCTTAGGGTTAGATAATGGGCTATGGCCAAGATAGAGTTTGTTCTGTTATTGATAGCATTTATTTGCACTACGGTGGCGTTTTTCGACAAGGTAGCACAAATTGTCAGAACACTGGTCGCGCAGCAAAACAACAATAGAGGAGAGCTACGGCTGACGAGCTGTTTGCTGTACCCCAGAGCAAAATGCAATGCATACAGTAGCTAATAGCATGTCCATGTTAGATATTATTAATACCATGGGTTGGCTCTCAACTATATTTTTTGTATAATTTTCAGAGGACAGACATTCATATTACTGTTAGACACAGGTCATTTGTAATTATGACTGAACTGTCAAGATAGGCAGATCTGATCTGGGCAAAAGAATCTGAATAACAGATATCTGAATCTAACAATAAGGCTTGTGATGTGAACCTAGTGAATGAATCTATCATTATTTTCATTATCATTATTCCAAATATATTTGGAGGAAAAATTAAAAGTTGATATACTTGAGTACATATTATTGAATCAAACTACAAATTACACAAAGGACACACACACACACACACACACACACACACACACACAGAAGTTGCTTCATCTCACTGAAATGATGAGAAAAATCCAATCTTTTATTGGAATTAATTTATTCAGAGAAAAACAAATCCCTTATCAACAAATAATAATTTCAAACAAAAACACAGAGCCCTCCCTTTGAATTTCACACCAACCGCCACTGAACACAATGGTTAGCAATGAAAGTGGAACTTTTGGAATCTTATCTGGACAGGGTGTACAGACGAGGTGGTGAGAATCCTGAACAGACTGAATTACTAAAGTACTACTGCATCACTGATTTTATGTAGACATGAACTAAGAGCTAAATTCCATTGGCAATACTATCAGCAGGTCAAATGCATTGTGGGTAACAAAGTAAAGGAAACCGTTAACCAAAGAGAAAATGGACCAATATTTAGAAGAAAGATATTTAATGAAAAAGTCAACTCAGAATTTCATTAGAAAATAAATATTGGATGCCTCTGAAGAATGTGATAATTACTCTGCATTCAAGTTTTAGTTATTTGTGCCTCACTGTCATAATAAACCCTAGAGATGTTTAATTACTTGTGAAGGCCAATTAGTTTGTTTCCTCCTTAACATGAAACCAACTAACCTGTGAAGCAGCGGTAACTCAGTGTTTAAGATGTTGGCCTACTGATTGAAAGGTCGTGGGTTCAAATTCCAGAACTGCCAAACCCCCAACTGTTCAGTTGTGTAAATGAGATAAATGCACATTGCTCTCGATAAGGGTATCTGCCAAATGTCATAAATGTACCTGTGTGTGCAATGGAGAGGCCATGTGTCAAGGAAGTGTTCTTTGAGGCCAAATACATGCAAAAGTTCTCTTTCAATGAATACGGGTGTCACATGGTGGGTTCAGAGACAAAGCTAGGAAGCTTTTCCCAACTCAATCTTCTTCTGTATAGCTCTTGCTGAGTGGTATATTAAAGAATCAATGAGTCCAGCAACTACAAGAAGAGAAAAGAACTAATCAAATTTACAGTTTCTGCATAAATATTAGTTATGAACAGTCCTGTGTTACATACCTGTGAAAACACCACCTATAATAGCACATACTCCTGTTAGAAAGTGAGTGAATGACCTGGGAGGAAAAAAACAGGTTAGTCAGTGCGCTCTCTTGTATATGCTTATGGAAATTACATGTTAACATTTGTCTATGTTACTATTTCCTCTCCTTAGGAGATTGCTGCCAATTTTAATTATAATAATTTCCTGAAAAATATGGCTAAACAAATTGTTAAAGCCAAGTTCTGCAGCAAAGAAAGAATAATAATTTAATAATATTAATTTTTTTCCCTGGGGAAAAAAAAACCAAGATTCAGGCACAAGGTATTCCTGGATAAGCATATTTGTGCTGAGAAAACATACCGCTGTTTCTCTGTGAATTTGACCATCATGGGTGAGAGTTCATACAGTACAAATACACCAGGCAGACCCTGATCTCCAATCAGACCATTGGCTACTTTTTCATGTCTGGTCACTGAAAACTGGTTTGTTTTCACCACCTAAGAAAGCAAAAAACATACAATCAATCCTCTGTTCAGTAAGCATCACTGTCCTATAATTTCCTTAATGGCTATGCACATAACTGACATCAATGTTATTTCTTTTTGTATTCGAAGACCTAATATAGTGGAAGTCCTACATTCATTAAAACCCTTGTTGTTTTCAAGCATTTTGGAATGATGTACATCTGTATCCCAAAGGCATATATCTAGCAAAAATGCCCTAAATGCCCTTTGTTGTTGTATAGCAAAAATATTTTATTATTTTGCTGGGGTTTTTTTTCAATTATTATTTGGAGGTCATACAAAGTTTCTTTTTTAATAATAGTAATAATAATAATAATAATAGGTGGTGTGGTACCACAGCAGGTTGTGTTGCCACCTCATAGTTCCATGGTCCTGGGTTCAATTCTGACCTCAGGTCTGTGTCGAGTTTCTGTGAACATTCTCTCTTCATGTACCTTTCGGTTTCCTGCAGGTTCTCCATTTTACCTCCCAAAACTCACCAATAGGCGGACTGGCTAAAATGATTGCCCCTGCTGTGAATATGTGCGCACATGGTGCCCTGTGATGGACTGTCATTCCATCAGAGGCTTATTCTCTCTTTACACCCAGGATGTGCTCTGGCTACATAGTAACCCTGGTGGTTACTGAAAGGGAGTAAATGAGTCAATAATAATAATGAAAATATATGACCTTCTTGTGCATGTAGCTTCTCATTGATATGTGATTACACTAGGCTGAAATCTGAAAAATGTCCTGGGAGTTAATAATAATAATATTAAGATTGGAAATGAATGATAATAGTAATTGGGTGGCACAGTGGTTACCAATGGAGTGGAGTTTGCATGATCTCCAAAGACATGCAGATTAGGTCAGCTGGCTACTCTAAATTGGCCATAGGCATGAATGGTTGTTTGTCTCTCTGTTAGCCCTGTGATAGATTGGTGACCTTCTCAGGGCGTATCCCGCCTGTTGTCCGACATCAGCTGGGATTGGCTCCAGCTTTACTGTGACCCTTAATGGATAAGTGGTATAGATAATGTCTGAATGAATGGATGATAACAGGAATCCCCTCATATAGAAACTGCAGTGTTAAGACAGTTTGCCTTTGGGAATATTATGCTTCTAGTTACAATAGTTTGCTTATAAAATTATTTTAATTTTTTTGGGGCCAATTTATATATTAACGAAAATGTTATTTTTAGGTTTAAAATGTCTTTTATTGGTTCTTGTGTAAGAAGCACAGCAGATATTACAACTAATATATCCGCAATAGCTCACGCTTGCAGCCGGTGTCCGACATGATGTCTGCATCGTCATGGAGATGCGCAGCTGAAACAGAACACACTCCACGCGCGCATGCGATTTTGGAACACAGCACCAGGTCTACAGTCGCATGTACCTTACATACGTTGCATCATCAGGTACGTTTCACTTTCACTTGTAGGAAACTCACCTCACCATCTCCTTTAACGTAAATTGTTGGAACTATTTTCACGAAGTACTGGTACATCATTGACGCTGGAAAACAAGGGGGAAAACAATGAAAAAGGTTTAGAAAATCAGCTGCAGTCTCGGATCAGCCTGTACGAGGCGCTACATGGTCACGTTCTATTACTGTTTCCTGTTACGTAATGGTGTCTTCCTAAAAGGGACATCGACAACACGTTTGGTGTACAAACAGCGAGTTTCGACGGTTCGTTTTAAACGCTTATTGGAAATACTCGATCAGTTATTTGGGCAAGGTATCCATTATTCTGATTTACTACATTCTGCAACGTTAACTTTATATTTGTATTCTTAAAGGGTTTTCAAAGCCAGACATAGGTGACACATTAGCATAGTTGCTAGGCGCACTGAATTAACCAATGGCTACAAGTGAAACTAGCTTAGCTGCTGAATGTTGTTTGGAACAGAATTTATAGACTAATATTAGGACGAGTTACCTACATAGCTGCTAGATAACGATATCCCCCCCCCAACAGTATTAATCTAAACATTGCTTATATCTTAATTTAAAATTATATGAGAACATTAGAACATAATTCAGTATCCACGTTCGTCAAAGTATTTCTTAGAACCACGTATTTAACTTAGGCTGCGAAACTGATGGCCAAGTTTGGAATTTAGGCCACATTTCCTTAAAATATCATCGCATGTTAAGATTGCTGCTCTTTGAACTATATCCTTATACCAACAACATATTAAAGGTACGGCTAATTCTAACTTTATCATGATCTACACCATTATCCAGTCATACCATCCCAGCCCCTATTCCAAGTTTTTCATGATAATAAAGAACAATGTAATACACTGCCCAAATCAATAGGTAAAACACTAACAAACAGTATCAATTTATGGCTAAATAGTTGTTTTTATTTAGACCTGTCCAGAGCACAGATGCCTGTAGCTGTAGGACCATATGGACAAGCACAGCCAAGCTGTTTTGACCGAGTCAAGATGGGCTTCATGATGGGCTTTGCGGTTGGAATGGCTGCAGGTGCCATGTTTGGGACTTTCTCCTGCCTGCGGTGAGCTCTCCACTCTGCTAAACAATACAGCATGGTCTGTCTAGTAACCCTCATTTTATCCACATTGATTTTATTGATAAAATGTATGTGAACCTCAAACTTTTTCAGTATTACAAATATAAAACTCAGTCTTATTTGAAATGCTGATTCTAAATGCATTCATTGAGCCGGATTTGACCCTCTATTGGCCTGCAGGTTGTATAATTAACACCCTAGTTGTAGTAATACTGTAGGTAGTGAATGACACTTGCATTCATTTGTACATGTTGAAACATTATGTCCAAGGAGATTGCAAATTCAAATCCCGACAATTACACAGCCATCTGTGGCTGGGAGTCTAAGAGAGCAAAATTGACCGCTCTATCAGGGAAGGTGGGGTGGCATGCTCTTTCTCCCCGTCTTGGTGGAAGCACATGATGGTCCCCCATGGCTGGTAGCTGTTGTATGATGGGGGGAGATTTAACTAGACAGAGGGACCTGGTCATGACTAAATTAGGGAGAAAAACGGGTGGGTGTTTATACTGGGACTTTTCTGAACCTTTTAGAATTTTCTATATTCTGCACAAATATGACCTAAAACATCATCAGTCCTAAAAGTAGATAAGAACCCAATTAAACAAATAAGACAAAGTTATACATGGTCATTTATTTATTGAGGAAAATGATCCAATATTACATATCTGTGAGAAGCTAAAGTATATGAACCTCAAAGATTAGCAGTTAATTTGAAGGTGAAATTGCAGTCAGGTGTTTTCAATGAATGGTATGACAATCAGGTGTGAGTGAGCACCCGGTTTTATTGAATAAAAAGGGATCTATCAACGTCTGAGCTGCATTACATGTTTGTGGAAGTGTGTTGTGGCACGAACAAAGATTTGAGTGCCTCACAAAGAGTTGTTGATGCTCATCAGGCTGGAAAAGGGTACAAAATCTCTAAAGGGTTTGGACACCAATCCACAGTCCACATTGAGGAAATTCAATACACTGGAGTCTGAAAGCAAAGGTTCACAAACTTTTGCCGCTCCCATAGAATACTGGTTAATTTTTCTCAATAAATAAATGACCAAGTATAATAGTCTCATTTGTTCAATTTGGTTCTGTTTATCCACTCTTAGGACTTGTGAGAAAAGCTGAAGTTTAGGTTATATATGCAGAAATGTAGAAACGTCTAAAGGGTTTGCAAACTTTCAGCCACCACTAAGTCCAGTGTCTTTGACATTTTGCATGTAGACACCTCTGTACTGTACTAATTTAATCTACTCCTGTTTCTATGCAGAATTGGGATGAGGGGTCGAGAGCTGATGAGTGGAGTGGGAAAGACCATGATGCAAAGTGGGGGTACATTTGGGACCTTCATGGCCATTGGCATGGGCATTCGCTGCTGACTCCGCTGTTCACTTTACTTGACTCTAAATTGCTGTCATGTTCACAATGCCACAAAACTGAGTTTGTGTTAATAAAATTGTAATTTCAAACAGTTTAAAAATAGTTGCAAGACATACAGATGCAAGTTACAGAACTATGGGATTTGTCCTGTTGTGATCACTGCAGAAGATTATGCTTTATTACTGAGAATGTAGGACAGTAGTCACTACCACTTTGACACCAGTTAAAACAAAAAAGGTCCTAGTGCTGTGTTCAGCCGTAAGAAGGTTCTCCCTTCTTAGAATGAGACCGTTCTCAAATGATGCCTAAAGGTAAAGCTTCTTTTAGACACGTTTCAGAAAAATTCAATCACTCACATGGGACTCAAATTGGATATGGCCATTTCAGCAAACATTGGCAATGGCGTTACAATCATATTTGAAATTAAATGTTAAAGAATTACGGTAAATTTAATTTTTTGGTTTGCAGAAGAGCAACATAATATAAAACACTTAAGAGTGTGCAACTGACCATTTGAAATTCAAAATGAAGTACGTGCATAATCAAGTTCCAAAGAGCATTCAGTCTCTGTGTGTGAATTTATAGATTCACATTCAAGTAACTTCAAACACAGAACCTCTCGCCTCTTGTCCAAATAAATCATACTGTATTTTAAAATAATAATAAAGTTAAAAGAAAGGAGAAATGTTTTCATATTGTAAATACTGGCTGGGAAGATCCTGCTTCCATGCTCCTACTTGCAGTTACTTTGAGCATTTGCACCCAACTGCTGTGCTGCAGTGTGTGTAAGAGGGGAGAGCAGAGGCGTTTTGTGTGTAACTGCTTCTGCTCAAATATTATCCAGGTGTTATTTTGGAAGTGAATGTAAAAGTGTGAATTAACAGAGACAGAATGCTATTTAAAAAGTGATCAAATGTGTACTTCAAAGTCATACTCCATTGCATGAAATTCAGACAGCGTGGTTTTAGGTTGCCCTTTTGCAAACCACAAAATTCACTTTAAGGCAAATATTCCTCAAATTACATGACACAAAATTTAGGACATGATTCAAACTCTAGAGTTGACTGTGTGTTTCCCAAGTTTATGTACTTGTATCGGGCATATAAAAAACCCCTTGATCTGAAACCTGATATTGTAATTTTATTAACAAAAGTAACATACCTTGTGCTGCTTCAACATTAGTTCCATCTAGTGGGTTGACAATTCCAGGATAATCTTTTCCAAATGAGAGATGTTTAATCAAATGTGTCATGTTGATCTACGGATAGTTAAGAAATTATATTAACTTATAGCAGTGGTATAAATATTGATAAAATACCGTATCTGACCTTGTAGAATAAAAAAAAACAAAAACAAAAACAAGAAGGCTTACATTATCCAGTCCATAACTCTGCAAATCATGAACTAAGGAGGAAAAAAGTTTTGGCAAACATTATAAGTTGTTTGGTTGTACAAGGTAATTCCTTGATTCTGATTAGTCAACAAAGTCACAATTCTGGAATGGAAGCAAAGCATATTAAAGTGAGAAATCAAAGGCTTTCAAGTACAAAATATGAATGTATTTAGGGGACTTTAAAGCTATGTAAGTAAAAGATTGACTTACTTTCCACAGCATGAACTGCAGAAAGAAGAGAAAGGAGTCACAGTAATGCTTTTTTCCTTTGGGAAATGTCTAAGAAGACATTCCTGGTCCCATAAATCACTTAACATTTGTTTTACGCTTTGTTTAAGGGGAGCAATGAACAGCAATTGAAAAGATAAAACTAAACTACAAGTATGTTTAGTATTACTATTAGTAAAACACATGTTAACATTATATCTAATAGTGTTATTGAAAAAAATATATATATATTTCCTGGGTTGATGGTTGAAAATATTCAAATACATACCAGTACAAATTTACATATTACTTGTGTGTGTGTGTATATTATTTATATATATATATATATATATATATATATATATATATATATTAGTATGTATGTATTAGCCAACAAAAGTTATATACTTGAGAAACAGGTCTTGCTATCAACCCAGGAAGTATTTTTTCCCCCAAATACAGCATGCTTCAAGGCCACAACACAATAGTCTGGGGTTATTCAGACATAGAAAAAAGTTTTCATTTTACAGATGTCACATGCCATGTTGACTTCACACTCAACACATTTTACCTCTGCCATAAATCTGTAATGTAAATCTGTAAACTGACTGAGCTTCAATTTTTCAGAATTGTACAATTGTTTTCAACTGTATAGATTATAATTTTAACTGTCAATTAGGCTTAAGTGGCACAGCATCTTGTGGCCATATTTAAAAATGAATGTAAACAGCCAAAAAAAAACAAAATCGGATCTGAGCAGTAAATCATAATTGAGCACAAAGGCTTGCATTGTGAATGTAGCCTTTCAAACAGACCTTGGGTACAGAACTTTCTATTCATTTTGGCTCCTTTTGCAACACTAACTAAATGTCAATATTACCATATTATAGTTTAAGGTTAAAAAAACAATTCCTCTACTGTTCCTATACATACTTGGTGCTACTTTTAGATCTATGGGCCAGTACCTGTAGTCTGCTCTGAATGTATTGGAACAGCAAGGCCAATTCTTTTCTTTTTTCTATACATTGGTTAGGGCTGGGCAATATATTGATAAATTAAGATATTGCAATTTGTAATCTAACTATATCATCAGTATCGTGTATCAGCAAAATTTCAATCAAATCAAATTTCCTACAGAAATGAGCAGGTAGCTGCAGTGTTTTTACCCCCATGAATACATACATGAAGGGTCTGTAGTGAATATTTTAAAACACTAGCTATAACTAGCTCAGGTCACAGGTGGAAAATACAGGCTTTATTAACACAAAACTGGAGTAATTGGCAGGAAAAAAAGCATACGGAAAACAAGGGGGAACAATACCGGGAACAAACAAAGCAAATACGTTGATTTGAGTTCTGGAGCAAAGTGCAAAAACACAGCACACGAACGCAGCACTGGAGCTCATAAACGATCATCCTGTGTTGGGAGAAACACATGTTTATGACACGTGTCCGACGAGCCCGAACTGGCCGCAGATGTGCACAAGAGCATGTTTGCATGTTCTTTTGTCTCTGAACATTATTTTCATAGCATAATATATACTGTGATTGATCTCGTATCATGAAAATGTCAGTAAAATCTCTCATCAGTTTTTAGTCACGCAGCCCTAATTTAAACCAAAATTAAGCTTATGATATATTAACAGCTAACTTGGGAGTAAAAAGGAACCTTTAAGCTTCAACATGATTTGCTTAAATCATGATATATATATATACACATATCAATATTGATTGATATGAAAAATTACCCAGCCCTAACATTGAAGACATTTGGGTTTGAGATCAAAAGATGAATATGAGATGATGGATCAGAATTTCAGCTTTGATTTCCTGATATATACATCTAGATGTGTTTCCTTAGTTCATGGCACCTTTTGTTTGAACCCACCCATTTTTCAGGTGGTCAAGAAAATTGGAATGTGACAGGTATTACTTTTTGCACAGGTGTGTCCTGTTAATTTGGCTGTTGAAACAATTAATAGCTCTGAATATCTGCCCTTGGATTGAGTCCTGGGTTTTAACTATTAAGACTGAATTTGTTGTTAAAAAGGATAAACCAGTCAGCACATTCAGCTTTGTAATAGTGCTTTTTCCCCCTGGCCTGTTTATCTGATTACTGAAAGGACAATAAAGGTCCATGTATATTTGATCATTGTATTTTGGTGTCACTAACAAATTAACAGGCTGTTTTTGTTTTTATTATCAGAGGTCACGGATACAACATTTAAAAGCAAATTGTGTTTCTTTTCCTACTTTGCAATTCAGAAAATTAAATTGTAAACAAAATAAAAAGATGAGTAAATTTTTCTGAAACCTGTGGTTGTCACATAAAAATAACATACATGATTCACTGAATAATGCGAGCGGAGCAGATTCTCTTTTAATTCTCTTTCTTTCTTTTTTTTAAATATTATGGCAAAATTAAATTGTGTACCCAATAACATGAATCAAACCCAGTCATAACTTGGGTGAATAGATACACGCCTACTGTTAATGTTACTAAGTCACCAGGGGATAGATTAACATTTCGAAGTCACCGTTTTGCACGTAGTTAGTTACTTAATAGTTTTCAGTGCGAGTGTGAATGAGGTGGAAGTGAGAGAAACGCCAAAGTGTGGAAAAGGAAAGGATCTGCTCATGATCCAAAACACACCAGCTCATTGGTGGTAGTGTCATGGCTTGGGCTTGTATGGCTCACTAACCTTTACCGATGATTTAACACACGATGTTAGCACCAGAACGAATTCTACAGAGAGTCAAGTACAAAACAGAGTTTACATTCTGTCTGCCAATTTACAGAGAAATGCATGCCGTCTAATTGGGAGGACCTTCATCATGGAGCAAAACGATCCAAAACACACTGCCAACACAACAAAGGATCAGGGGGGGAAAGTAGCCAAGTCAATCATCAGACCTTCACTCAACTTAGCATGCATTTCACCTCCTGAACAGGAGACTGATGGGAGAAAATCAACTGAAAGAAACTGCAGTACAAGCCTGGAAAAGCAAAGAGTCACAAAAGAAGAATGCAACAGTTTGGTGAGGTCAGTGGGTCACCTGCTTCATGCAGTTGTTGCCAGGAATATGCAAGTGTTATTTACTTTGACCATCTTTTCCTATAATTTTGCTCACCTAAAAATCTAGTGGTTCTAAGTTGTTGAACACATCTAGGTGTAAAGATCAGGAAAGAAAGCTGAAATTCTCAAGGGCAAGACGGTGGCACATCCAGACGCAGCAGCTCTGTGCCCTTAACATTCATTTAGAGCCTTCCCATGCCCACACCTGGGATAATTTCACTGCTCCTGACACCAGCATACAGACCTCTCAGCCACAAGACAAAACCTGCAATAAAGATGATCAAATTATGGCCCGAGAGAGCCACCTCGCAAAGACTAGTACATACATACAGTAGTGTTCAAAATAATAGCAGTGCAATGTGAATAACCAGAATAATCCAGGTTTTTAGTATATTTTTTAT
>JAQQZU010000036.1:21946447-21956701 GCA_030068025.1 Parauchenoglanis punctatus | reverse complement strand
TGGGCAGGTCGCCAGTCCACCACAGGGCCAACACAGACAAACAGTCACACACGCTCACATTCACACCTATGGGCAATATAGAGTGGCCAGTTGACCTAATCTGCATGTTTTTGGACTGTGGGAGGAAACCGGAGTTATATAGCATCTAGTAAGGAAATCTTAAATCAAATCTCTTTTTGCTGTACTTGTGCAATGACAATCAAGGTATTCTATATATTCTATCATCTTGTTCATCTTATGATCTCCAACCTAAATGTCTTCAGAGTATAGCAAAACAAAAAAATGTTCTTTGTCACTTCAATATTTTTGGAGGGGACTGTATAATTTAAAGGTTGTAGTGTTGTAAGCCTGCACTGAATTCCACAATTTGTTCAAACATTATTAACAAAAAGATAAATGTTGAAAATGAAACTAATTTCAATATACACCTGCTCAATTCCTGTTTTTCAGTACAGACCCATCATAAAATCGTCCCACCAGAAATGAACTGAATCATGGTTCGCTTGGATGAGGACCAAACCCTGACGGGACGACAATGTTTGGTGTTCACGTCTGTCAAAATGAGCTGAACTAAAGAAAACAGTTTGACTGGTCCACAAAACAAGAGAAAAGCACTGTAAGAAAAAGAACAAATATACAGACACCTGGAAGTGGGAGGAAGTTACATGTACATGTAGTCTCACCTCAACCAAAACAAAAAGACATAGACAAATGAAAGAAGGATGTGCGTCAGAATCTACATTATAACTGGCATATTTTTATTAGCCTAGGGATGTGATGAGGTGATGATTACATGCACACATCGTCTGTTCTGTTAAACTTTATTAAATGAACAACCATAAACTTGTTTCTTCACAATCAAATAGGATTCTATTCCTATCCTGTCTTCTTAAAATCTGAATAACTAGTAGTCTTAAAATCTGGGTCTGCTGCGAACACAGACCTATGGAATCAGATTTGTGCTGACCAAACTCCAGCATAGTGTTTGATAGATTTCATATATTATTAGATTTCATATATCAAACAAAACTTCTTAAATTGCAATGATGAAATAATAAACCCATGGAAAATATTATGCTCTTTTGTTTACACTTTTCTTTGCTTCTTTCTCATTGATTAGAGTTTTGTGTTTTCTGTCAGCTTTGCAGCGACACTTCCAGCTCTCTCATTTGGCACAAACTCCATACATTTTGCAAGTTTTTATTAGGGGTGCATCCCCATTAGCTAATACATTTTTAAGTGACAGCTCAGTGCCTCGGAAGTTGTTCAGTGGACATTGGAGCAAACCAAGTACAATTGAATATATATTTTTTTTACATTTACATTTTTCTCCTGTTTAAAGCCTGGTATAGCAGCATCATCCGGCAACAGAAAGACTGGCTTTACACCCATCTAGGCTATGTTGCTCCTAGACAGTTCATCAGATTCATGTCAGATTTGCTATAGTTATTGATCATGACGCTTATGACAGGGCTCCAAACTACAAACATTTAATTTTGGAGACTGTGCGGCAAAATTTTAGAATTTTACATTTTTTTTTTAATCATCGGTAATCATTAATCAAATATATGCTATAAAAATATATAAATACTATTTACTACTGTTCTAATACAGAAACGTAATTCAATATAATTTAATGATGCACTTCAAGTGAGTCTTAGGTCTCACTACGACAACATTCAGAATGTAGAAATTTCAATTTCTGGATTTTTAGTGAGAACTTTTGGAGCACTGAGTTGAACACATTAGTCAATGGGAATGCACCCCTGAAAAAACCCACCCACAGGAGAATCACAAACAAAAAGTCAGACAGGGCAAAGGAGATAGCTGAAAGTGTGATCGCAAAGCCGACAGATCGGTGAGAAACCAGCAAACAAAAGCTATAAACAAAAGGACGCAACTCTGTTTGCAAGTTTGCAAATTTTACTTTTGAGTTTCATTCCCTCACAAATTCGTATTCATTTGCATGTCTTATTTTCATATTCGTTTGCAATTTAAGAAGCCTTGTTTGATCATTTTGGCAAAATTCTGATTCCATACAGACCAGGGCTGAATCTGTGCCAATATCAATGTAAACTGGCATCAGTACTCACCATGAACATGAGACTGCTGAAAGCTCTTTCCAGGGGCAAAGTGGAAATTACCAGCCACCTAAAGCAAGAAATACATTCATTCATACATTTTATCCAAGGCAACCTCCAAGAAATGTGATGAACATAGCTTTAGCATAAACAGTATGTTGCATAAGTATTAACCCCTTGCCTGGAAAGGAAATAGACTTAATTAGGATTATACGTCATGAACTCAACGTTGCTTTCAGTGCATGTTTTATACCTTATTGACCTCGAGGAAGCCATAGACCTGGCAACCTTCGTTTTTCTGCTCTTGCATCTTCTGACTGAAGCCTTCTCTCTTGCACTGCTCAATGGTATCAGGTGTCTTAAAGGCCCAGCCTCGTCGTCGGTATGCCTCTCGCACATCATCACAGGTGTTACAGCACCTAAATATCAGTGAGAAGCCAAGTACTATTTAGAGTTCCTTTACTATCTCATCTGTTAGTTCCATTATTTATTATTATTTGTTACACTAAAGTGTTTTCTTCATATCAAGGAGAAATAGCAAGTTTGAATCCTGGCCATGTCACAGCACTCTGTGGCCAGGAAGCATTTTTAAGAGGGCAAAATTGGCATTGAGAGCAACGGGGCATTACTCTCTCCCGTGTCAATCAGAGTAACAGCTGCCAATCTGCAAGTCCACATGTGCAGAAGAGGGCAGTTAGTGCGTTCATCCAAGTGTGTTCAGCTGCCCTGTGATGTGGCATGAGCAGCTATTTCAAAAGACACAGTGGCTTGAAGAAAGTACGTGCTAGTCTTCACACTCCCCAAATCATGAATTCTACTAATTATCAGGATATATTAATCAAAACCCAGCTGTTTCTACCAGGATGTTGACTTGACATTAGTGGACCGTTAAAGATAAGGATCCCACACATTATCCAAATCAACAAAGGAACATAAACCTATTCTTAATTACCTATTCGAAGTCATCGTCTCAACATGAGCCTGACTGATTCACAAAACCGTGCAGAAGCAACCACCATGGCCAGCTGCTCAGGATCCATACTGACAGTCGTGAAAAAGGTTTCAATATTTTAATGGCCTAATAAAAAGACAAATAAGAAACTAAGTCAACATGCAGGGATGCAAACAGGTAAGGGGTAAAAAAAAAAAAAAAAGGTGAGAACACTGCTTGGACAGAGAAAACCTGCCAGAACTGGGGGGGGGGGGGTCCATGGGCAAGGTCAGAAATATTTTCACAGCCAAATTTTAAAGCAAGTTTGACATTGCCAGTGTCTACATTATACTAAAGGTGACCTTTCGTAGAACTTTTTTCTTGTTGTTTTTGAAACAGTGTGACATTCTGGGACTTACAAAGTGAGCGGTCATCTTCCCTGCATGTGATGACCATATAAAGAAAACAGGCAAAGAGAGCAGATTAGAAAAATGTGTCATTCATACACAGCCTCCACCCCCCACCCCCTCCAAACATATGACCACCCATTGCATAAGTGTGGTGTTCCAGGATGCAAAACAGAAAACCAGAGTCTATGTGAGCTTTCTGAGGAATTTAATACACAACAAAGTGGCCAAACTTTATTTTTGGGAAGTCCCTGAATGTTTCATGTGTGTGCAATAAGAATCCTGCTACAGATCGGAAATAAACACCATGAACTGACTTCTAGCCTTCCAAATTAGGACGGCATCACACACCCAACTATAACCAGGGCCATCTTAGCATCCCCGACTCATGCTGAACCACATGACAAAACCATAATTAAAATGTTAAAAATTTCCAAAAACTCAAAACGTAACGTTGTATTGGATATTATAGGCAGTTAGCTTGTTGCTAGTTTGGGTTAGCTTTGCAAGTTAGCTTACCCAATGTTAGGACTTTGATACGAGAGGGCACACAAGCTTTGTAATCATTATATGTATATGGTTTTGGGAATATTTGTTTCATTTACACAAGCATCTGGTTATCATCATAAAAACAGCATTGTGAAGACCATAGCAAAAAAATTCCATGGCAGTTGTGTCCTTTTTGAGAGCCAACTCGCATATGAAAGGCTTTTTTGTTACACCTCGGCGTTACAACTTCATTAAAGTAGCTGTTACATCACATCTTTATAGTACAAGTTTTATATCACATTAAAACAGCTTAACCATGGAGTTTTTTTTTTCAATAAAAACCTCACAAACTATAAAATCTCAGGGAATAATATAAAATAATTAAAAACTACATAGGAATTACATGGCATAGGAGCTTTAATGAAACACAGAAAATACATTAGATACAAAATGACTTGGTGTTAATCAGTATGCCTAAGGTAGGGCTGCTCGATTATGGCAAAAATCATAATCACAATTATTTTGGGCAATTTTGAGATCACGATAATTAAACACCATTAAACTTAAAAAAATGAATCACATTATTAATTCAATTCAATTTTTATTTCTATAGCACTTTTAACAATGGACATAAAGCAGTCACAAAGCGGTTTTACAGAAATGTATAAAATCTGGTTACAAATTTTAAACAGGTGAATTTATAGATGTATCCCTAATAAGCAATCCTGCTGTGACACTGGAAGGAAACAACATGAGGAAGAGGAACCAGACTCCGAAAGGAACCCATCCTCATTTGGGTGACACCTGATGGTGCAATTACAAATCACTCCCTTCTATAACAGTGTGTTCTACGGACAAAAGTACAATTGTGTAGCCAGGAAATTCATTGTAGTTTGAACAGTCTATTTTTTTTTACTAGACTACGAGACTAGAGTGCAAAACTGTTAAGGTCCTCAAGCCATCATCAGTAATCCAAAGCCTGGTTTTCCATGTAGGGGTTCTTGTTCCTCTTTTGCGTTAGTTTTATTTTGAATCACATTCCTTGGGCTTTCTTTTCAGACACTTTCCAAAAAGTTTAAGACACTTTTCTTTTAAAAAACTTTTTCAAAATCCAAAGATGCCCACATGGTCAAAAAGGGGGTGAAAGAAGGCCATGCCTGAAAAATAGGCCCTAAAAGGGTTAATGTTGCCCCAAACTGACTAAAGATAGGAGGCGGCTATTTGCGTTAAAAAGAAGCCCTACATGAGTACTATTAACAAATTACAAAAGAAACATCCTTAGACTTGGTGGATAAAACTTCAGCCGTTTCAGCAGTTTTATTGGCCCCTGTTCAAATTTCAATTTCTGATCAACAGTGACACAATATGTAGAGGTTACTTAGGGCCCAAGCACCTGATGGTGTGAGAATAATCTGATATTATTTTTATTATTATTTTTCCTAAAAAATGAATAGCCTTTTTTAGGGCCTAAACATGCTATAAAACTCATGAAACTTTGTAAATGCCTCAGAATTGGCCAAAATTTACATGGTTTATGGGTCTTGAGCACAGGTTTGGGAAAATGGCTCCATAACACCACCCAGAAAAATTTTTAAATGAAGCAGCCCCGCTTGACCTACGTATGTGTATAAAATTTGGTAGGCACACGCAACAGCTGCACAAAAGAGTCTCTTGGAGCCGTATCATGAAGCCTAAACCAACAGGAATTCATTTTGAATTCACTGTGCAATTTTGGCCCAATTTTTGCAAACTTGTTTATTAGAGACTGGACAAGCAATTACAAGATAAGATGGATTTATTTAAGCAGGTTTAATGTCCAGTATTCTTTGATGCTACACACTGTAGGACTCGCAGTAAGTGGTGGCATGCACCTTTAACATTGGTAGTCCACCACCTAGGTTAGTGAATTTGTGAATTTCATTTCATGGCAGAGATTAAAAACACAAGCCAGTCAGAAATGTTAACAAATAAAATTGCAGAATGTTCTGAGAACGTTGGGTCGAATTGATTGTTATTACTGTGACTTAGAAAGTGTCTGGTTCCATGGTGTGAATGGTGTCAAAGAACGATAGCTGACGTAGTTCACTAGAGATTACTGGCTAATGTTAGCTTTCTGAGTTATGCTGTGTCTCAATTTGCATATTTCCATTAGCATATATAGTATTAGTACACTGTGTATACTACATGCTTACTTGTGTAGTGTAGGATTTTCAACAGGATAATGTTGTCACAAATCAAACACGGCAAGCTGTGCACTTACCGGCCATGGCAATCACAACATTTGATCACTAGTGTTGCATAAAAAAAATGTATGCCAGCTTTTTTGCTTGCCTCTTTAAAAATGAATGCATTTTTAATTTTCCTCACTTGTTCGCATAGACATTTCACGCGATGTGGAAACGACAAGTCGACATGTCCTCCTCCAACTGGCTGAAATCAGGTTTGTGGTCCCTTCCCTTCTGCTATGTAGTTAAGATAGTGACCACTGAGGGTGAGAAGTGTGCAGTGTTGCACACTCGACATTCTAACCGTTTTGAGCACACCATCCGGGTACTCTTCGTGCACTGCATCTTGCCATACTTCTCAGTGTGAACACACTCATGCACTTGTGGAAGCAATTGAAGTAATAAAAGTTATGAATTTAAATAATTCGATGATTGTCTGTAGTGTGCTGCCTGTGTGCTCTGTAACTGAAGGTTTGTGTTCTGATTATGATCCAAGCTATAATCAGGGAAGTGATGCATGTTTAGTGATTCATGATGATTTATTTTAAGAAGCAATTTTGTGTTTATGATTTAGTAAATCTATTAAAAGTGAGTGATTATTTTACTTGTGTATTATCTTACTGGTGCCTGGGCTGTGGACCTGACCTCACCCATGCAGTTGCTGAGTCTTAGGAATACAAGTGAAAAACAAGTCAGATGCATAAGTGAGAATTGCTGAACATGGGGGGAAAAAAAGAGAGAAAAACAAGTAAAAAAAAAAAGTTCAGACAAGACCGTAATTGGGAACTGAAGATGCTTGGGATGGTAGAAAGCAATGGGGTAACTGATGTGCTATCAGTTGCCATGGATCAACTGATTTCTCTCAGTCTCCCCTCCCTACTATGTCAGCAGTTGCTGGGAGTTGCCTAAATCCTAATGCTGCTGCTTCCTAGTGACTCTCCGCTACGTCACTGGTAGCTAGGAACAGTTGGAATTTAATTGAATATTGAATTCGTGCTCACGGACACAGGAAATAATGATAGCAAATCAGAAGTCGTGATTGTTTAACCATGGTGATGATTAAGAAATAATGGTGGCAAATCAGAATAATGGAATTATTGTGACCAGTTAGAAAAATGGGATGACTTATTAAGATTCAAATCATAAGAAAGTAATGACGATATAAACTCTGAAAAACTTTTAAAAATTACCACTTTTGATCAACTGTCTTGTGTAATTGTTGCTTCATTTTCTTGGGCTAATTAAATACTTTTACTCATTGGATTTTTGACTCTCAGCGTCTTCTTTTAAAACTACTATTTGCCACGACACACTCGAAATAGCAAGAGTAAATACACAAGTATGTGAATTGAGACACACGGTTAGTTTGCTTGCACAGTTGCCAGCTAAGGAGCTAACTGATGTACTTTATTTAGTTAAAGTCATCACTATGTTTCTTATTCTGATACAACTGGGCTTTATGGTATACAGTGGTACCTCGCATAACGAACGCCCTGCAGAACGAACGATCCGCATATAACGGACGCCGCTGCGAACGCCCGCGTGCCTCGCAGAACGAACTTGTTTCACATAACGAACTGTACGTACGCCGCGAAAACATCGCATTTCCCATGGAAAAAAAATGGCCGAATCCAGCCAGTCGTGTCTCGCGTGGCTCAGATGAAGGCAGGGCGTGTTTGTCCCCAGTTGATTGTCCTTTTTTCCTTGCTTTGATGTGTTTTTGCCATCTGTGTGTTTACTGGATGGTGGTTATAGAATTCAAGGTCTTATTCTCGTCGTTGCGGGACAACTTTTCGTGAGTGAAGCGAAAGTGAAAGCGGATCCAACAAGCCAGGAGCTCATCTGTGAGAAGGCCAGGGTCATCTATGAAGGACTGAAGGAAGAACGTGAAGCAGAGGCAGGTTCAAGCTCACAAGCTGGAGGAGAAGAGGAAGAATTCAAGGCCAGAATTCAAGTTCTTTGATTTTTCGCGGTGATGTGGAACGGATTGCACGATTTCCTGTAGAAGTCTATGGGATATTGTGTTTCGCATAACGAACGCACTGCTGGAACGAATTGTGTTCGTTATGCGAGGTACCACTGTATTTACAATACAGTAAGTTACAGTACAGTGAGTGGAAGCGCTGGAACAAACCCTGACTCATTGGAAATGTCTGTTTTTCCATAGATGTATATACAATTTTTTTTTTAAGAAAGCAGCTAGGTTTAGGTGCGAGAGTCAGGTCCAAATGATGTCTACCTCACTGCCCACATCAATCCAATATTCAATTAGAATTGTGTTATAAATTTATATGGATCAAGTTATACCTATTATTAGATTACAAATTGTGCTTGACAGCAAAAAGAAGAATAAAAGAGGATAGAGAGGGAGAAAGAGCAGGATGGAGTCAGCAGAAAGAGAGAAATGGAGAAAAAAGAGTCGGTTGAGAAAGCTGACAGGTAGTCATGACCACACGGTAAAAATGACAAGGCGGCTTCTGTTTTGCTCACATTAATTGCAGTGGACTCCACAATTTTACATTACTAAGCAATGTATGGATATACTGTTATCAAATGTGGATTCTCCCCAGCAAAATGAGTTACTTAGCAGTGGAGTTGAACACTTTTGCAAGGCACTATATTAATGTCACATTCACATTATGGGCTCAACTACCCCAAAAAACCCCACCCCAGATCATTATCACGCTCTCTCTTTTTCATCCGCCGAACCAACATCCGTCCATCAGACTGTCAGATAGTAAAACAATACATCTCTCCAGAAAACATATTTCCACTGCTCTAAAGCGTTCTCAGCCACGGAAATCCACTTCATGAAGCTTCAGAAGTACAATTTTTTGTGCTGATGTTGCCTCCAGCAGCAGTTTGGGTCTGATACAACAGAGGATACCCCCAAAATCTAAATAAATATGTTCCTGAATCCTATATGCCCCACACCCCAAAATAAATACACCCTTGACATTCAATTGCCCCAAACACCAAAATAACAAACAAACAAACAAACAAAGCCCAAAAACTCAAATGTAAATACCACCTGGCCTGCTAACTGCACAAAAACCCAAAAAAACTACTGAAACCCTATGAACTACCCGAACATAAATTGTATTGTAAACCTTCTTTCATTTAGACTTTCTATCAGACCTTTTCAATCACTGTGTACGTCCTTCGGGAAATGCAAATCTAGTTTACTACTAAGTAATAAGCTTGCTCCTGGACCCTGGAGGTTGGATCTTACAGAAGTCTGGCACCAAGTCTGACAACTGTTATTAAGAGTGGATAAATCCACAGTCATGTAAAATTGTCAACAATCCAATCCAGTGAACTCAGAAATCAATGTACAATGAACAGGTCCCAGCGCAGACAGGGAAGTGGGGGGAAGAGGAGAAAAAAAAAAAAAAAAAAGAAAACAACTCACTTCAAAGTATCAGTTTCTGCTCCATAGCAACTCTCACAGCGATCTGGATCCAGCTTACTAGGGTCAAAGATCTCACCTTCATCTCTGCCCAAATCTGCAGAGAAGCACAGAGTACATTATGTTTTTAAATGAGCCGTTGCATCTATTTACCTCTCATATATTTGGACATTTATGTATTATTCAAAAGTACATCAATTAAGTCCATTAGTGAAAATTATTATACCAACCATGCTTCTCTGCTTCAGTGCTGACCGGTTTGCTATCTTTGTCCAGTCTTTGCTTGAAGAGATTGTGCTCTACATCCAGCTGCTGCTCTCCTGCTACATCCATAGCATCAATGCTCAGATCTGAGATACATGAATGACAGGAACTAGAGAAACTTAGAAGTATCAGTGGATGCATAATGCATAACATTTCACATAACTGAGATACATATATGTATACACACACACACACACACACACACACACACACACACACACACACACACACACACACTCACAATATATGAAAATGTTCACAAGTGACTGCCTGCCTGTCATTCACCGAAAGTGGAAAAGACAGCGTTTACTGCATCGTTTACTGCATCCGGGCTCATTTCAGATTTGATGCTTGCTACAGGTCTTATACTGTATGTTGCTCTAAAACCTTTATATACCTTTCAGCATTCATAGTTCCTTCCAAAACATGCAAGCTGCCCATACCGTAT
>JAQQZU010000036.1:21924146-21934859 GCA_030068025.1 Parauchenoglanis punctatus | reverse complement strand
CACCGGGAAACACTTAATCACGAAACCTCGCGGGGAGAACATGCGCTGCCTGCGGCGGAGGTCGCGAGCCTTCCGTGCGGCGGGGAGGGACGGAGTCGCGACACATAAATATAAACAGAATGCAATGCAAATCCTTTTGACCTGTGTTTAATTAAATACAGTACAAGATGATATTTAATATTGAAACTGAAGCTTGTTTTTTTTTTTTTTAACTACACACTCATTCTAAATTTGATTCCTGCAACATGTTCCAAAAAAGTTTGGATAGAGGCAACAAAAGACTGTGAAAGTTGTGGAATACTCCAAAAACATGGGGATATATTCCAACAGTTTTAAGAACAATATTTTTCAATGTACAATTGCAAGGAATGTAGGGATTTTAGCATCTTCAATCCATAATATGATCAAAAGATTCATGGCCAAAACCAGAACTGAATGCCCATGACCTTTGATCCCTCTGACTGTACTGCATTAAAAATGGACATGATTGTATAAAACACTTCAGAAAACCTTTGTCAATAAATTCTACCATGCAAAGCAAAAAACTTGTGTCAACAGCATTCAGAAAAGCCACCATCTTCTGTGGGCCTGAGCTCATCTGAGATGGACTGATACAAAATTTAAAGTGTGCTCTGACACTTTGGTCTGACACATTTCAAATTGTTTTTGAAAATCATGGACATTTATGTCCGTACTGTTATCAGTGAAAGTCAGCATCTGTGATGGTATGGGGTGTGTTAGTGTCAATGACATGTGTAACTTGCACATTTGTGAAGGTACCAGTAATGCTAAAAGGTACAGGTTTTTGAGCAAGATATGCTTCTATTCAGACGCTGTCTTTTTCAGAGACATCTCTGCTTATTCCAGCAATGCAATGCCATGGTACAATAGCGTGGCTTCATAGAAAGAGTGCAGGTACTAGACTGGCCTGCCTGCAATCTCCCATTGAAAGTGTGGTACATTGTGGCGCAAATACGGCAACAGAGACCCTTGAATGTTGAGTAACTGAAGTCCTACATCAAGCAAGGATGGGGAGGGATTTCACTTAAAAACTTCAAAAATTAGTGACCTCAGTTCCCAAATGTGTAAGGAGTGTTAAAATAAACAGTGATGTACACAGTAGTAAACATGCCCCTGTCTCAACTTTTTTGGCATGTATTGCAGGCATCAAATTAAGAAGGAGTGTATAGTTACAAAAACAAAATCATGTTCAGTTTGAAAATTAAATATTTTGTCTTTATATTGTATTCGTTTGAAGTCAAAAAGGATTTGTAAATTGTTGTATTCTGTTTTTATTTACATTTTACATAGCATCCCAACATGTTTGGAATCAGAAATACACATTCCGGCATCTGACCTTTAAGTTGAACATATTACGGTTGCCAGTTAGACTTCACCAGGTCACCATTGGATGCTAGGACTGTGTACTGCAGCTGAAGCAAACTTAATGGAATTCCAGCTTGAATTAATTTCAATCAATGGAAAAGCAGGCTTTTCAGAAGTGGGTGTTCAATCTTTGACCTGAAATAGCAGAGATAAAAATGTTTCTTTGCATCAGTGAGTGGGGCCCAAGCTCTAATCTGCTTGGAGACACAAAGCATTAATAAGTAAAGGTGTCCCATGGGGAACAGGCCCCCCATCAGTTTTGGTCACCGTAGGCATTTACCTTACAAGTTTGGGAGCAGTGTCTTACCACAGGGGCACAGGGGGAGTGTTTTACACCGGTGTAAGATCTACCAGCTGTAATTGAGGGTGATCCAACTGGCCTTTAATTTCTGACCAGCCCTGAGATATTGTGGCATGCTTGTTTGCTTAGATAATGTTTTGACCGTCATGTAAAGTAATAAACAGGACTGACACTCCTCAGGATTCACAGTATCTCCTCAGGTGTACTGTTCCACATCCTCATTTGCAGCAAATCATCTGCCAATCCAGTGGACACAGTAACTAGATCAAGTCAACTGACTGCATCCAGAAGTGGTGACCCAGACCTGGGAAAGGATTGGCATGGCAAAGGTCAACTTCTTCACCAATGTCAGGACAATACATGGCCATTTGTTGTTTTTCCTGGCAATGCTGGACAGTTTTTCTTTTGAAAGTAATCAGTTCACCACTGGAGGTGCAAAAGCCTATAGTAGGTGGTGAGAACATTTGTGAACAGCCCACAGTTCTCTCCATTTTGTCAAGTCAAGTGGCTTTGTCATTTCAACCATATACAGGTGACACAGTACATGGTGAAACGAGACAACGTTCCTCCAGTGACCATGGTGCTACATATACGACAAGACAGAATTACAAAAACTGCACCCGTGCAACAAAAAACAACACTGGTCTACCTATAGTAAACATTAAAGACCGTGCAAACATTACAAGACAGTGCAATAAAGGATAAAAAGATGGTGCAACAGAAGACAAACACTGCAGACATAGTGGAATATAATCCTTTGAGTGTGTAAGTGTCAGTCCCTGAGTATTAAGGAGTCTAAATATCTAAATATCAAAGTCTAAATATCAGTGGAATTTCAGAAGCATGGTTGAAATTTCCAGTGCCAATAAACAGTCCATGGGGTGTGCATTCTGCAGTTTGCTGATAGCCCTGAACAGCTTGCAGAGCTCCTCTTTAACATTAGTGCTGGACAGCATGTACACTCCAACGATGAGCACTGTGGTGAATTCCCGTGGTAAATTAAATGGTCTGCATCTAACAGGCACAAACTCCACCAGTTATGACCAATAACTAGAAACTTGCATAGACTTCTTTCACCGTTCCATGTTGATGTAAAATACACAAGCCACCGCCACAGTTTTGCAACACAGAGCTGCATTTCTGTTGGCATAAAATGGCGGCATCCAGAATTCTGTTGCTGAGCCATGTCTTTGTGAAAACAAAAAGGCAGTAGTCCCTAAACTCACACTGGGTAGTTCACTGAATGGAAGGGAGGGCCAGCTGGCTGGGATTAGCGCTTAGCCTAGCACAAACCCCTGCCCATTTGCCCTTCTTTCACTTCCTTGCACACCTGGATTTTGCTAGACTCTGCTGACCTTTTAATTGGATTTGGATTCTTTGGCAGATGAGACAAAAGTATCAAAGGGGAGTTTTGCATAAAAAGAATGATGGTTATACAAAAAAATAACCTAATCTCCACTGTTTAATATGGTGGAGGGTCTGACGTGGGCCTCTCATTTGTACAAACGCTCTGGGAATCTTGCTGGGATACCTTTTTATCCGTGAAGTATCAGCATATATTGAAAGTGAAAATCTGGTTGTGTCTGCCAAGAAACTATAATTGGGTCATGGTAGTATCTTCCAGGAGGGCAATGATCAAAAACACATGTCCAAAGTCTAGATTAATTGGGGCCAGTAACATTTTATTGTCCAACAGTGGATGAGACTAGGCAACCAGCAACCAAAAAAGAAGTCTCACACACCCTGAGAAATGTCTAAATATAATTATTGTACTTATGGAACTGGTCATAACTGGTTTTATGCCAGTTTGGCAGTTTAGTGGCGGTCAAAAAAGAAAATTAAAATACATTACACAGTACAGTCTTGAACAAGAGGAGAAAAAAACAGGAAAAGGAAAAAGGAACAAAAAGATCTTAACAATTCGAAGCTTGCCTGTCCAAATACAAAATTATAAGGATTTTCACACGCCCTTTACCCTGGGTGTCTAGACAATTGGACTTTCATGCATGGTGACGTGCAGACATTCTCTTACTTCCTTGCCCAGACACCATAACTAAAGGAAGCTGCTGGAAGCAGCCGCGGTCACTTAATACATCTGAATACAATTCTTTAGACTATTTGTACCACTGGCGAGTGCAACAGTGATTGCCTAATGAGTTTTACAGAATGCAAGGCAGCACACACCTCTGAGGCACATGTAAAACACAAGAGACCAGATATGACATATAATTAATTCCAATTTCCAGCCATATCTGCTGATTTCTTTCCTTCTTGTTTTGAATTTGTCACCAGTCGCTTTACAGCAGTGTTTTTCAACCTTGGGGTCGCGACCCCACATGGGGTCACCTGGAATTCAAATGGAGTCCACATACACTCTTAAACAAAACACCACATACAATCTTAAACAATTGTATTGTTTCATGTTCATAAATATCAATAAATATAAATGAGTTAAAATAAAATGATCGCGATCACCTGACTGCACAAGCGACGAGCTACTTGAGTTCCCTCGCTTCAACCTGTCTAAACAGTAAAGAAAGTTGGAGTCAGAACAGAAAACCAAAATGGAAAGATTTCTTCGCCCGCCTGGCACCGTAAAGACAGTTAGAGAACAGGAGAAACAGACACCAAAAAGACAGAGAAAATACGACAAAAGTTTCCTTCAATATCTATTTACTAGCGTTATTGAAAGCAACGAAGAAAGGCTGAAATGTCTGCTGTGTGGTAACGTCCTGACTGTTGAGAGTATGAAACCCAACAAGCTTAAAAGACACTTTGAGACAACACATAAAGAACATGTCGGCAAACCAACTTTTTTTTAAAAGACATTTGCCGACCTCAGTAAGCAGCGAGTGTACTTCAAAAAGGCCGTGACGGTTAATGAGCGGGCACTGAAAGCCTCTTTTGAGGTGAGCTACCTAATTTCTAGGGCTATGAAGCCGCATACCATTGCGGAGACGTTAATATTGCCAGCTGCCATCGAAATGGTAAAAACGATGAGCGGGGAGGAAGAAGCTCAAAAACTGAAGACAATACCACTGTCTGATAACACAGTGAAAAGAAGAATTGATGCTATCGCTGATGACCAAGAGAGCACACGAACAGAAAAACTTCAATTCCCCAGCGTATGCTCTTCAAATGGATGTTAGCACAGAAGGAAAAAATGCCCGTGCTTTGACATTTGTTCATTTCATGCAGGAGAATGCAATTCATGAGGATATTTTGTGCTGCCTCCCTCTTCCTGAACATGAGACTGCCCAAGCAATGTACGATGTTTTTCACGATTACATGGAGAAAAACAGAATTCCCTGGGAGCATATGGTGGGATTTTGCACAGACAGGACTCCGTCTATGCTCTCTGTTCTGCTTTACAGTGAGACAGTATGAGTATTTGGATTCAGAATGTTTTTGCAGTGATAGATAAATAATAACGAACATGATGTACTGCATCAATAAAAGGGACTGTGTTGTGCTAGAATGATTGGCCAAATAGAACAGAACAGAGAGCATGAACAGAGAGCTTCACGCTGTAGACAGTCTTAATTAGTATGCCCGTTGCATTTTGTTGTCAAGGCGCTTGAGCCCAAAAAGCACGTTCAGTTTTGTAATAGCATTTTTCCCCATAGCCTAATTAACTGATTATTAAAAGGACATTAATGGTCTGTGCAAACTTGGTCATTGTATTATCATGTAAGTAACAGAAAATAATAGGCCATTTTTGTTTTTTTAACAATTAAATTGAATTAACAGGCCATTTTGTTTCTATTATCAGAAATCACATTTACATTTGTTTCTTTTCTTTCTTTGTAAGACAAAAAATTTAATTGAAAACGAAATAAAAAGATCAGTTGTTCTGAAACAGGTTCTGGTAATCCAAAATCACATGTAGTGGACATGTAGTAACCATTTTTTTTCTGGCATGTAATTCCCTTTCTGCTAACTACAACCAGAAGAATATTTCAAACCTGAGGGAAACACTGTCACAGTCAGTTATGTCATGACCGATCACAGCACGTTAATCCAATGGTTCCGATTTCCACTGGAGCCATGGCAAGAAATTACTATTAGATTACTAGATTGATGTTACTAGGTCGACAGTGGATAGATTAATGTATCGACTTTACCATTTTGCTCCCATTCCTACACAACACCATAACAGCATAATAACAGTAAATAAATGATTTTCAGTGGGGATGGGGTAACAGACACTTGCTGAGAAACCTAAAATGGCTCTGGTTATAGGAGACTGTCAAGATATGTGAAATTAGCTTGACCGTTAGGAGCACCAGCAGCTTTAGTTAGGTGTATACCATGTTGTCCAGGGTGCCGGACATAGCAGGTAGACTTATGCTTGTCTAAAACCCTAGGTTTTCAAAGATAGATAGTTATTCATGCAGGAGCTAATGATAAATGCCTTCATCAGTCAGTGGATACTAAGAGTAACTTTGTAGAGATGTGTAAATTAGTGGAGGTGATGTCTGATACAGCAGTATGCTTTGGCCCCATCCCAATGCGGCATGGCAATGTAGCTTACAGTAGGTTACGTTTGCTGAACTGCTGAATGGTGGTGTTAGAAAACCACGGAGGCTTTATAGATAATTGGAGTAGTTTTGAGGGCAAGGCTGGCATATTGGGATTGGATGGTATGGGAAGGTGCTGATCTCATTTCTTGCAGAGTAGCACAGTCTTACAACAGGATTATTTAATCTGTGACAGTCAAAAACCCAGGCCAGGGAGCCGAAGAGCTGGAAAAACTGACCGTTTGCTAGCTGCCAACAGAATTGTCACTCAGGTTCCACCATATTGAGACTGCCTTTTTTCCCCTGAGCTATACAAAATGTAGACAGCAAAATTACATAAATTGAGATATTACTAAATGTACAGCTAGTGCCTTTGATCTAGGATGTTAGATATTAGGTCCCTTGCATCTAAAGTACTTATTGTTAAATAAACTATTACTGACCAGGTGTTTAATGTACTGTGTTTAACAGAAACACGGATTAAACCAAATGAGTATGTATCATTACATGCAGTTAGTCCTCCCAGATACAGTTATATACATCAGCCTCATCAAACTGGCAGAGGAGTAGGCATTGCAGTTATTTATATGATAATCTAGGCATCATACAAAAACCTGGCTATAAATTAAATGTGTTTGAAGTTCTTTATACTAATATAATATACGTTTCACAAAATTTTCCACAAAAAAATGAGTCTACCCTGTCAATTCCACTAATTATTATTTACAGACCCATGGAGCCATATTCTTAATTCCTTTGTGAATTTGTGTTTGAGTTCATCTCATACATGGTTGTTTTTTTAGACAAAGCATCAATTCTAAAATACTTCTATATTCAGTTTTATTAACCCAGTAAACCCTCTGAGAACATCATTCATGTCCATTCTAGATTTAGTAAGGGTTAATAAGAATGGAATAGGACCACCACATGATGATGGTCACACTCTTGATCTAATACTAACATTCAGGTTAAATATAGAAAAAATTGTAAAATTTTCACAATCCGAAGATATCTCTGATTATCTCATCTCATTTAAAAATATATTTGTTTAGTCAAGCCTTTTGTTAATAGCTTTTAATTGGGTAAAGGAGAATATCTCGAGGGTTCTGAGGCATAGTGTGTTTTGGTAAACTGGGACCCCTTCTGCTCTCCGACCGGCCTGATCCATCCTCATGTCACTTCTGCTTGGACTCATCATTTGCAAAGCACTTGCTCCTGCTGAAGATGGCCCCTTAGGAACACCCTAAACATGCACTTAGAAACTGTGAAGATGGCTTTGGACTGCTGTTGATACAAGTGGTTTTACTGCAATGGCTTAGGCCTATAATTGCCATGATAACTTTTGGACTTTAGTTGCCTTGAACAGTTTTGCACTGAAGAGGACAGTTGAACCGTTGATAATGAACAGTTGATATCTTCAGCAAAAGAGACTTGTTAAAACTGTAGCAAATCTCCTGGCTACACAATTGTACTTTTTGATAATAGAACACTTAATTGTTTTATAAGTGTGAGTAATTGCACTGTCAGGTGTCACCCAAGTGAGGATGAGTTCCCTTTTGATTCTGGTTCCTGTCAACGTTTCGTTATCTCTTGGAGTTTTTTCTTGCCACCATCACCAATGGCATGCTCATTAAGCATAAATTTATAAATTAATATGTTTTTAAAATTTATAACCAAAATGTATGTATTTTTAAAAGGTGCTTTGTGACCCTGTACATTGTTAAATGTGCTATTCAAATAAAATTTAATTGCATTAAAGAATGTGGGCTAGGTTCACTGCCCTAGTTTCTAGCTGGTGATGTGTTCTACTTTCACACTAGAGATCCACATGCCTCCAGTGCCTCTTTGGCAGTATACTGCCTGCCCCCTAGTCAGTGAGGGATGCCTCTGCACACCTTCAAGGCAGACCCATTCAATTTATAGCCCCAATTCCAAAAAAGTTGGGACACTGTGTAAAATGTAAATAAAAACGGACTTATATTATTTGAAAATGCTTTTCTACTTATATTCAATTGAGTACAATTCAAAGGCAAGATATTTACTGCTCAAACTGATAAACATTATGGTTCTTTGAAATGAACTCCTATTCTAATATATATATAACTCCTATTCTATTGATTCCTGCAACATGCTGGCAACATCTTCCAAAAAAGTTGGGACAAGGGCAACAAGAGACTGGGAAAGTAGTGGAATGCTTAAAAAAAAAAGTTTCCAAATATTTTCTGAGTGTTCTTGAGTGTTTTAACAGTGGTAAACATGTTACATGTTGCAGGCACCAAAGTTATAATGAGTGTATATTTACAAAAAAACAATAGAAGTTTATCAGTTTGAACTTCAAATATCTTCTCATTGTATTATATTGTATTCAGTTGAATATAGGTCAAAAAGGATTTACAAATCATTTCATTCTGTTTTATGTATGTTTTATGCAGCATCCCAACATTTTTGGAATTTTTTTGTAGAAAAGACATACAGGTATGTATCTTATAAAACAAGATGTATAAAATAGTAACCACAACATTGAGGAGATTATAGAAGTGATTGTTCTGTCAAAAGCTGGTTTGCAATTCATTTGACTGATATAATTTATTAATTTACATAAGCTAAAAATAATAAAAATTTAAGATTAGTTAAAATTTATTAAAAGAAATCAGCAGTGTTGTATATGAATTTGTTTACAGTAAAAAAAACTGTAGTGTTAACATTTTGTCTTAGCATTTAATATTCTGTTATATATAATTTATGGTACACAGTATTCTGTTTATAATAAACAGTATCCCATTCATTATTTCTTTACTTATTTTCTGTCTGTCTTTCCCAACCACAGGCATTTTGAACAGATGAAGGATGATGCCATTGTTTGCAACATTGGCCATTTTGATTGTGAGATTGACATGAAGTGGCTTAGTGAAAATGCTGCAGAGAGAATCAATGTTAAACCTCAGGTACTAGATTATACTAAAAATCAATCATGAGTACTAACCCAATATATGCAAGTTACACTGTTGCTCCAGTTATAAAATTCGGTTGCACTGTCTCCAAAAATGGTCACAAAATGTGACTAAATGGTCACAGTCTGGACCCCTGACCCAATATAGTACTCAAGTAAATTAGTGAAGTAAAGTACTTCATTACTTTTCTCACATGTCTAGATAGGACATAGGAACAATCATCAGCATTATATACATCAAGGCTCTAGGCTTACATGTTTAAAACAAGAACTAAGTGAAGAACCAATGAAAAAATTGAGGTTATAGTCCAGTCAAAACCTGTTCATACATACTGTATATCTGCAACCAAGTGGGCATGGGAAATGAATTATGATTTTTGTTTAATTAGAAGTACAAAATTCACTATATGGACACTTGACCATAACACTCATATGTGCTTGTGAAACATCCCAGTTCAGGTTTAGTCCCCCCTTTGCTGTTATAACAACCTCCACTCTTCTGGGAAGGCTTTGCACAAGACTTTGGAGCATGGCTGTGGGAATTTGTATTCATTCAGCCACATGAGCATGAGTGAGGTCAGGCACTGATGTTGGGTGAGGAAGCCTGGGGTGCAGTCGGCATTTCGGTACACCCCAAAGGTGTTAAGTGGGGTCAGGTTTCTGCACAGACAACTCAAGTTCTTCCACACCAACCTCAGCAAACCATGTCTTCATGGAGCTTGCTTACTGCACAGGGGCACTGTCATGCTGGAACATGTTTTGGCCCTTAGTCCCAGTGAAGGGAAATTGTAATGTTACAGCATACAACGACATCAAACAATTTTGTGATTCCACCTTTGTGGCACCAGTTTTGGCATGGCCCACATACTGGTGTCATGGTCAGGTGTCCACAAGCTTTTGCCCATATAGTGTATAACACTTGTTTCCAGATAATGTGAATTATGTTTTAGGGTTGGCCGTCCATCCATCCGTCCTTCGTACTTCCTTTGTGTGCATCCCTTTGAGATTCTTGTTAGAACTACATTTTAACAATACGTGGTTAAATGTTTGATTTATAGGAAATTATCACTGTCACCAGCAGATGAACTGATTAGACTTGATGAACTGATCCAAACAGGGTCGATGTCAACGCAAGGTCAAATGTCATGAAATAGTGAAATATTCTTCAATAGCTTCCTTTCTGTTTATTTAAATGAAATGTAGACCAGACATTGGTATTAACGCAATAACAATGTAGTATGGTAAGATGAGACTAAAATCAAACTTTTCAGCAGCACTACTATGCACCATTTTTGGAGTAGAAATGGCTCTGCATACAACCCTTAAAATACCTAAAGTATTCCTATAGTGAAGTTCGAAGGTGAAAGGACGGTGGCATTAAGTTGTTCTTTGTTTCTCGTCTCATGGTACCGGCAGAATGGAAATTACACTGCACAACAAAGTTTTTGCTACTTGAACACTGTTGGGTGTTTCTTATATATTTTTGGGTGCTGATCATGAATATCACATCAAAATTTACCCATCATGTACCGTTTCAGAGAAATCTTCAGTTTTGT
>JAQQZU010000036.1:21886480-21914818 GCA_030068025.1 Parauchenoglanis punctatus | reverse complement strand
AAATGTGCTCATTTAGTGGATAAAGGTGTACAATTTCCCAGTTTGAACATTTGTTATGTTATCTATGTTCTGTTGTCACTAAAATATTGGCTCATGTGATTTGAAAGTCTTTTAGTTTTCATTTTATTCAACTTTAAAGAACGTCTCACCTTTTCTGGAATTCAGGTTGTATACTGATCACAGTTATCTCTTGTATCTATCTCTTGTATTTATGGCACTCCCTACAAAAATGTGCTTAAAATAATGGCAGAAATAAAATACTTAGATATGGTACATGTCCCAACAATCATGAACACACTGGCACGGTCAATCAATGCAGAATAAGCCCAGCTTCTGGTCTAAACATTTTCTCAAACATTTATTCAATGAAAATTCTAAAGCGCCATGCAGATGACTTTATGCAATGAGTGTACTGTATTTAGCAGCTACAAGGACATAAAAGGATATTAAAAAGCTCTCCCTACTAAAGAGATAAGAAAAATGAATAGACAGCACTTGCCTTTTGTGGTAGGCTTGTGCATAAAACTAGTGCTGCTATACTTTTAAAAATTCTGAGAATGTAATAAACAATCTTTTTTCAATTATTTTTAAAAGTACTATTGAAGCCTTGGTCTTTAGAAACATTTACACTGAACCTCTGTTGTACGTGAGTCGGAGTCTGCTACAGCTGCCATGATGTGTGTGTGTGTGTGTGTGTGCGTGTATGTATGTATGTATGTATGTATGTATGTATATGTATGTATAGGGTGGCTCAAGACTTTTTTCTTAGGTTTTTTTTCTTTATTTTGACTATGTTCTACATTGTAGATCTGTACTGAAGACATCAAATAACATGGAAACAACTGTTTTATGTTTTGGATTATTTAAAATTGCCACCTTGTTGACAGCTTTGCACACTACTTAAGCAGCTTAATTAATTGACCAGCTGCATGAGGTAGTCACCTGGAATGCTTGTTAATTAACAGGTGTGCCTTGTCAAAATGTAATTGGTGGAATTTCTTGCCTTCTTAATGTATTTGAGACCATCAGTTGTGTTGTATCAAAGTAGTGGCAGTGTACAGTAATGTCAAGAACCAGTCAACTAAACAGAAACAACAGGTAGTCATTATTTGTAAGATATTAAATGTATTAAGCAATAAAAATAAAGAAAAAACATCAACTACCGTGTGTCCAAACGTTTAACTGGTACTGTATGTGCCAATCAACCATAACATTAAACATCATAACAATGGCACCTGTCAAGGGGTTGGATATATTAGGCAGCAAGTGGATGGTCAGTCAGTGTTGGAAGAAGGAAAAATGGGCAAGCGTAAGGATCTCAATGACTTTGACAAGAGCCAAATTGTGATGGCTAGACAACAGGGTCAGATCATCTCCAAAAGGCAGGTCTTGTGGTGTGTTCCCAGTATGAAGTGGATAGTATCTACCAAAAGTGGGCCAAGGAAGAACAACCAGTGAACCTCTGACAGGGTCATGGGCACCCAAGGCTCATTAATGCACATGAGGAGTAAGGGCCAACCTGTCTGGTCCTATCCCAAAGAAGAGCTACTGTAGCACAAATTGCTGAAAATGTCAACACTGGCTATAATGGAAAGGTGTCAGAGCATACCGTGCATCACAGTTTGCTGAGTATGTGTCACAGTACCCATGCTGACCTGTGTCCATCACAGCACCTACAGTGGGCACATGAGCATCAGAACTGGACCATAGTGCAATGGAAGGTGGTGGCCTGGTCAAATAAATCACGTTTTCTTTTACATCATTTGGATGGCAGGTTGCATCTGTGTTGCTTCTCTGGGAAAAGATGACACCAGCATGCACTATGGCAAGAAAGCAAGCCAGCAGAGGCAGTTTGATGCTCTGGGCCATGTTCTGCATGGAAACTTGCATTTTGGATATTGAAATTTTATACTAATACTGAAATTTTGGATACTGTATTAATCCCCATGGGAAAATTCTCTCTCTGCATTTAACCTATCCAAGCAGTGAACACAAAGTGAACACACAGTGAGAAGTGAGCACACATACGAGAAGCAGTGGGCAGCCACATGTTAGTCATAGCTGATGACAAAGAAAAAAAAAAAAAAAAAAAAAAAAAAAAAAGAGATCTGATAAAATACAGACACCTTGTGCAACCATGGTACGACCCTGACGTCCTTGAGTCTGTCCACTAGGCTCTAAATCCACTGGTTAGTTTCACAGATATACTGTCAGGGGTATCAATTGTCAGTGTATCATATGTGTGGCCTGTGCTCTGCTCAGTGAGGAGGTCCTGAAGCCAGAGGACAAGGACTCAGAACTCACAAAAAAACATTAAAACTATAGTCATCTTCCACATGAAGGACAGTCCTCGGTTCAGAACCTCCTATGTGAGACCTGAGAAAGTTGCCTTGAAACCAAGCGCTGTGGTAATGCAAGAAATCCAGATCATTTAAGTTACTGAACTTCACAGCTTAATGAGTACAGCAAGACCTGAGGGAGGAGCACCAGCAGAACCCGGCAAAAAACAGAAGATGACACTGAGCAGCTTTTTCAAGAAACCCCATTCTGTTGAATCAGCGGGACCAAGCTCCTTGTGTGGACAGTGAATCCGGTCCCCTGGAATGGTGGAAAGTCCACACAACTGCCTTTCCTAAAGTATACTTCATAGCGAAGAGTTACCTCTGTATCCCTGCCACCAGTTCACCTTCAGAAAGGGATTTTAGTACAGGAGGCAACATTGTCATCTGCAAAAGAGCATCAACCAAGCCTGAGACAGTGAACAGGCTAATCTTCTTATCAAAGGCCTGTAGTGCGCAATAGCAAATGCATGCTTCATTTATGTAACATGAAGAAGCTTACCCAAAAGGATATCAAGGTTTCTGAAAGCCCTAATGTTTAATTAGGGCCCAAGCACAGAAGGTGCCAGAGCTCTATTGTTTTTTTTATTAACTTTATTATTTTTAAGTGCATTAAATTTTTTTGAGGCACTTGCCCTACTTGAAAACTAACAAAACTTCACACATCATGCCCTCCTCATCCCCTCCTCTGACCTGTTTGGAGCCCCCACAAAACTCATGAAACTTGGCACACACGTCATTGCAGGTGACCGCTACTCAGGGACTGAGGCTTGGCCATGGAGTGGAAAGTGACCACCATATGATATTGAGTCTTGTGCCCGACATACATACATGCACATACATGTCACACCACTTGTCACATACATGCACCAAATTTGGTCGGCATGTGGGATTGCCCCAACACAAACAAATTTTTATTCGTGATTTGTACATTGCATTAGCCCTGCCAAACAGGAAGTTAGGTACAGTATATTGGCTTTTGTGTGTTTTGACACATGTTACACTTTAACATAATCCTTCTAGATTGTTCATCAGACTCATGTTTGGTACACATAATGTCAAGATGTCTGGATGCTATTCATTCTCCATGATTATAACGACAAATGGCAAGTAGCAGGGCAGGACCGCTAAAGTGAAATAGACAAATACTGAATGATCTGTCAAAGGGAGTGATGACAGTGTGACCATGACAGTGAGACTTCGAACTTATTACCACCATCATGCTAGTTATGGAACATGTGGCTAGTTTGCTAGCAAGGTACTAGGCTAGTTATCCAACATAAACAATCACTAGCTCGCTAAATAAGTTCTATGCTTATTTCATTGGCTTCATTGTTATGATTATATCCACATGCCCAGAGTGACTTACTGGTATAGCACCACCATCCATCTCAGGTTAGAAAAAATGAACTCATTTAATTGGTGTTGTGTTAATCTGGTGATAGCACTGGTGGTGCGAGGGCCAGTCATCGCTACTTGCTGCTATTTTTCTTCTGATTGTTAATTGCTTATATTTGCAGTAACGGTGCATGTTAAGCAAGGGATCATTTACAGTGAAACATGCAGGACCCCAACATGAAGCAGAAGGGTCTTGACTCACTGAAGGGGTTAATGTTTATGATAAGGTGTTAACGCTTATTACATGGCCACTTACTAAAAAAATTAACAATTTGACACAAAATATTGATCTAAAAACAACTGAATTGATTTAAAATTTTATTGCTTCTGCCATGGTCCACAGCAATGAACTGTTAAACAGAAATAACAAACTGTAGAATGCTGTAATTGACCATGATTGTGCAAATAAGCCATGTAATAATGTTAGGTTAATGTGGTAAACTAGGACTTAAGCACAGTAGAATGGTCACCTTGCTTCTGAAAACTGACCTTTGGACTCACAAATCAACGGAACAAAGTCCAAATAATCAAGCCAGCTACAAGTTTAATCATTATTTTATACTCCTTTTTGAAATTTTTTTTTTAAGTGTAGAAGACAAGCAAGCAAAAAAAATCTTTACAAGCAATACAGCGGTGGTTATTCTCCTAAACCTTGTCTATTTCAGTCAGACAAGTTACAATTCAAAGAACTAAAGGACGAAAGAAAAATACTAGTAACAATTCTGGTTCAGTTAAGAGACAATCCAGTGCTCACAACTCAAAAGAATAATTAGCGAGGCCGGCTTAACTCTCCATAACTCTGCATTCACGCGCTCCTTGGACGGTCAATTTCCCAAGCTGAAGGTTCTTCCCACTTCGGTATTTTCGTGTGCTTTTAACTCGGAATGTAGAAATAACACGGACGACCAGTATTTGCGTAACAACGAAGAGCATCGGAAACGAATCATGGTTAGCAAGAACATCTGACTAATTTAAAACATATACACGTTAATCATAAAAACATCTGTATTTGCTGAAAAAAATATGGCGTTAAGCACAATTTCAACCAGAAAGGAACCCGTTAACGCGGTGGAATAGCAAAAACTACAACAAAGATGGCGGTGGCAGTCTATGGCTGCAAGCACCGAGCTCATGCCCCGACACGCTCACGCTGTTTCCGGTTCCGGTTAAGGCCGAGCCCCACCCACTCAGCCTCCAGTCTTAAGCCCATGCGCCAATGTTTTCACTGATTTTCCAAGTTGTTGTTGATGGGACGTTCACGTAAATTTTCCCAGTTGGTAACAAATTTTTTCGATTACTCCGACACCATTAGCTTCAGCAAAGCAAAGCGGTGCATTATGGTTATGTGGTTTACGGGTGCCGAGCAGCTACACGCGTGATATAAAAAGACTACAACTTCCAACATGGCTGTTACTACTCCTTAAGAGCTTCAAGAATAAATTAGTGGCCAGGTAATATCGATACGTCTCCGCAGAGTTTTTGTCTACTTTCCAAATTCATTAGACAATTATAGCTAATTAAACCGCTAATTTACTGAAGCCGCAAGCCGTGCCGTGGGTCAGCTTTCTCAGCCATGTCACAGTTCCATATTGGAAATTGCCGACATTGCAGAACAACCAAACCTGTACTAGACTAAATTGAATGTACATAATATAAGCGTAGACATGCACGAGGTGCCTTTTTGAGCTGATTTTTTTTTATTAGTTAGCTTTGAAATGCATTATCAAGCTAGCTCAGGAAGTAAAACTGAGCATTTATGTGCATATACTGTAAATAGACTGACCGACTTTGAAGGGTAGCTTGTCACACATTGTAGTTTGTCTTGAAGTGAGCCGTTAGATGAGTCTAAGTACCAACACGGCTGCGGACTTGATCGAAAAGAGAAACCGCTAAACCAGGAACTTGTATATAAGTAGCTAGAACCGCCTTGTTGTAATATTCATGAGCTCGCGCTGCCAGTCTGAGCTGCGACCTCAAAAAACCTTTCCACGCCCCTTTCACTTGGAACCAACGAGAGGCGCAATGTTCATTAAGCTCACGCATAATACGCAATGCAATGAGTTAGGTCCGCAGCCACCAACCTCTTCTCCCACATTTTCAAACTACCATAAAGCATATTTGCAGCAAAAGTGAAGTGCACACAAGCAGAAACCCTGAAACCCTTGGTTGTCTTCATAAGTAGGGCAATAATAATAATAACAGTTAATTATTTTTAAGAGCAAGTCACAATAATCAAAACATGATGTAATGTATGCATGCAACAATTTTTCTCTATTTTGAAAGCTGAGAGAGTGGTGGAGACAGGCAAAATCATGAAGGTGAATGTGAAAACTAATTTGATTCCAGTGTTAATTTGTGGATTAGTGGATTTGTGTTAATTTCAAGGGTGACCCCAAGATTTCAAATGAAAGTGGAGGGAATTATTGTTATATTATGTAAGTCACGAGACCATTAAACTTGGCAGAGCAGCCTGTGATCCTGCCAACATGAAGTCTGTCCTATCACAGTTTATCTTATGAAAGTTCAAAGTCAACATGTGTTTGATGTCCTGCAAGCAACTTAATAAATCAAAAGTTCGGAGTGGGTCTGTGAGTTTAGTACTGATATAAATTTGTGAATTATCAGCATAAAGATGAAATTTAATACCATACTGGTGAATAATGGAACCCAGGGGAATCATGTACATGATAAACAGAAGAAGCCACAAAACAGAGACTTATTTATAGCCTTGAGGAATGAGTGCAGTGTGCAATTTGAAGCTGTCAATGTAAATGAAGGGCTGTCTGTGAGTAACATATGTCAACCATGCTAGTACAGTGCCGGTAATGCCTAGCTGAGATTGGCAATTGGTAAGATATTGTGATAGATTGCAGCTCTGAGATCAATAAGGATTAGAATGTTAAATGAGACCAGAATCTGCAGAATGGAGGAAGTCATTTATGACTCTATGAAGGACTGTTTATTGTGGTGGGAGCAAAAGACAAAAACTGAGAAGACTCAAACAGATCGTAAGTCCTCATGTGTTTTTGTAACTAGGAGGCCACTACATTTTCTAGTACCTTTAAAAGAAAGGCAAGGTTGGAAATGGGCCTATAATTACCAAGGTAAGTGTGTGATTTGTGGGTGTGATTTTATTTTGGAAGCACTGAAGAAAATGCTCAAAACAAAGTAGTAGAACCGGGCAGAATTGAGGATGAGGGCCGAATGAGGTTACTGATTATTTGCAAAGTCTATGAAATTTATTGCTGCCTTAAGGTATGATGCTAAATAGGTAATCTGACCTGATAATATTTAGAGCATTTCTATACAGATAAATGTGAATTTCATAGGCAAGAAATTACTATAAAAAACTGAGGCCAGTTTTTTGTACAGGTGTTCAAGCTGTCTACCAGCTGCTTTCATGGCCCTAAATTAAAAAATCTTTTTAAAAATTTCTTTTAAATAATAAAATGATATACAATATCCATGATATCTCCAAAAAGGAGGAACATCAATAGTAAAATTAATGGATATGTGATCAGTGACACATGGCAAAGGGCCAGACCATTGAGTGGTGTCCAAGACACTAGTACAGAGTGTGTAAAGTGTGAGCCCATATGAATGGCTAGGGAAGTGCACATGTTGATGAAGCAAATAAAAACAATGTACTACAGACAGGAATTCAACAGTCATAGGGCAGTGAGGAGAATCCATATGAACCTTTAGTTACCCAAAGAGAATTTTAGGACGGTAAAATCTAGAGAGAGGAGTTCATTGAACCTAGACAAAATGTTTTCTAAGTGTGTTGAGTAAAACAGAATAATTGCAAAAAGAAGCTTGATAGTTAAACTTTTTTTAAATTATGTAAATTTTTGTAGGTTTGTACCAGCAGCTGACAGGTTTTGTCAAAAAAATAAAAAATAAAATGCCCCCACCATTAGAGTGCTCCCTAGGCTTAGCTAGAAGAGAGAAATTATATTCAAATCCAGATAACCATTCACAAAGAAAGAGAAGGTCATGGTTTGATGAGGTCATTTGTTCATCAGAACAGATTGAAGCAATAGGTACACATGCATAAGTGTTACTTGCAGATGCACAAAGTTTGGGACAAGTGCAAGGGTGACAAACTATTCCCAGAGTGACAATGTTCATAAATCTCAAAGGAGAACCAGAGAGAATTGCAACAGTGCAGATGGCAAATAGAAGTTAGTCATACCACAGTAGCTATATGTATCTATGAACGAAATGGAGTTGCCAATATTGATGAAGAAAAGTTTTTGAATGAGTCCAAACAGGACTAAAACAGTCTACAAACTTAGAAGAAGCATCCTGACTCCCTAATTTGTACAAGAAAGACCTACCTCTTTCAGAAGTACTTGGATTAGCACTTTCAGTAAAACACTTGTCAGTATGCTTTCCTACTGTATTACCTATCAACAGAGTTTTTAGACTGATGATATTATTAGCCTGGGTCCTAGTGAACTAGTATCAGAATGCATTGGTTTTCACATAAGTGAAAGACATCTAAAGAAAATACTTAATGCAAGTGTAATGACACTCGTTGCAAAGCGTATACTGACCAAGCAGCCCTGGTTGAACCAATTGCAATACTCTGGACAGCTTCACAGGTACCACTGTTGTGCACTAAAATGCCTGCCTGCCACTAAAAAAGTGACAAAAAAACATTTATTATGATATTTCACAATTCAAACCTTAAGTTAAGATTAACAACTTCCTCAGGAAACATGCAAATGTGACAGTAAAAATGTTTTCATTCAAAGACAATAGTAATGCTTTTGTTTTCAACAGTGCTCCTTTGTATAGGTATATTCAGTCACAAGAAGAGATGCACTTACTATTTTTGAGACATTGTTGAATTCATTCCGCTGAAAATTTTTTGCTATTCAGTCTTATTTTTAGTGATGGCCAAATGAAGCTCAGAAGCACTGTAGCAAACTCTCACTTTTTTCCCCCCCATGTCACTTCAGATTCATGCAGTCACGCAGATGTCATCTCAAATGTGGTTGTCTCTTTAGACAAAGCACTGATTGTAGGAGATAATATTTAATATTAATTCGATAACCCAGAAGATCCTCTGAGGACAGCGTTTGTGTCCATTCTAGACTCAGTAGGAGTTAATCAGAACGTAATGAGACCCATTATGACGGTGGTCACACCCTTGATTTAATACTGACTTTCGGATTAAGTATAGAAAATATTGACGCAGTTCAACAGTCTGAAACTATCTCAGATCATTATCTCCTCTCTTCTAAAATGTGTCTTAATTATAATATATGCACTTTGCCATGCTATCGTGACAAATGAACATTCATGTCAGCTACTGCACAGAGTTTTATCAATGATCTCCCTGAACTATCAACTTTGATTGCATCATCATTGGACTCCACAGAACTTGAACACAATACACCAATAAAAATATCATCATAACCCTTATAACCAATAAGTATAGCAAGTCTCACCAAATGTGTGTGCCAAATTTCCAGAGTTTTTAATCCACGGGAACCAGCTGAAAAATGGTCAAGTCATGAAGAATAAAATAAATGAATAACGAGAGGTCCCCTGTCACAGGGGGATGATGGGCCCTCACACTACAATGCAAGAAGTAACGGGCAAACAGCAAAATTATTCAGAGGAGGGGCTGGATATGAATGGTTCTGAAGCAAAGCGTAGGGGATGGAGCTTGTGATAAAACCAAAAAACACATAAACCTGTTAGAACAAAATTCAATCACTGACTTCTGAAAGTTTCTTGTCTTCACTGGCCCGGGCCCAGGATCTGGGGATTGAACACACAGAGACATAGACATGGAATGTAAGTGCATGCTCAAGCCAATGTTTATTGTGGCAAAGAAGAGTTTATATACAGAGGCTTGTATGTGTGTTGTGAGCAGATACTGAGGTGACAGAGCAAAAGGCACAGAAGGGTGGGTAACAGTGCTTATTTACTTGTGCTTTAAGTGAGTGAGTGCAAGAAAAGTCTGTGTTTGAGGTGGTGAAGGTACGTGCGCTGGGGAAGGTAGCTCGTGTGTAGAGTGCGGGTGTGGTCGTGCTTCCGGGTCCGAGCGGGGAGATTCCACGTCCTGCTGCAGCTCTCGTGGGCAGAGTGTTCCGGGCTGACCTCCTAGCGCGAATCTGTGGGGAAAGCAACAGGGAGAGAGAGCGTCATCAATAATCTCCTCAACAGCACTTACCCCCGAGCTGTGCCGTTGCCTCCGTTTTATCTGCTGATGCCGCAGGCTGGGAATTGGCTGGGAATTGTCCTCCAGCCGTGCCAGATCACACAGCCCCGCCTTGCTGGTTAGCGTTGTGGGGTTGGTGTGGATCCTCCAGCTTCCCCCGGTGGACACCAGCGGGTTGGAGCGCTTGCCAAGTCTTGACGACAGGGCTGTGTGGCCACCGGCGTCACAGTGTCTACATGTGTCTATGTGTGTCATACTAATGTGGGTGTGTGAGTATCAGGAGGTATGTGTGTGTGTGTGTGTGTGTGTGTGTGTGTATGCATGGAACTAAAGAACCAAGAACAGGCAAATGATCTTCAACAGCTTGGAGAGGGTGACAGGGTCTGGTAAAGCTTCCTCACTTGATATGTTAATTTGATAGACCAGGTCAGACAATGCTTTCAGTTATCACACAAAGGCATGAGTTCATAGCTTCTGAATAGAGAAATGCTATCATATGAGTATAGACCAATAAGTTTATCTAACAAAAGCCTGTCTCAACATGCAGTATATCTGGCGCTATAACTATGACTCATAATTGGCACTTTGGTGTAATCAGCACTCGGCCATTATTAACTGTGCACGATTTGAGACTGATCAGACCTGGCAAACCGATGACATGCTTATGCCACGCTCATGTCAAAATTATGATCATGCCAAATTTAATAACCGTCAATCAACCGTGTCCTGACAGTGAAGACCCTTGCATCTGGTTTAAAGTTATGGCTCAAGCAAATCAATTGCACACCATTACGTTATCATTTGTGGTATCCACTATACCTTGGCAAGTTATCATCACATATGTTTGGAGCTGATGTTGATAACAACCAAGGAAAGGAAATCCAATTAAATTTCTAGGAGGTTTTAGAGAGATTTAGAAAAAAATACATGAAAAATAAAAGAATTTAAAAATGGTTGGCTTCCTGTTGGGCAGACCAAATAAAAGCCAAAGGAAGAATATGTTTGACATGATGAGGACAATGTACCTTATCATGAATATCAGACAAACTTCGTGGCAACTACAGAGACAAACTCATTCAGAAATGTTAAGGGGTGCTAAGGAGTCTGCTAGCCACACCCAAGGCAAATGACCACACACTAATAAAATATTGCCAAACTTTGATGAGTGTACTAAATTTCCTGCATTCTTGTGCATTTCCAAGGAGTCGAATATGCATTTTGAACCTAGGGAAGTTTTAATTTTAACAAATTCAAAGTTATAAGACTGTCATAAGACAAATGCATGTGTACAGTTTTATGAGTTTTCAGCAATTGTAAGCCCATCAAAGCACCACAAGAAAATTTGAAAATCACACATTCCATCCAACATGGCTGATTTCCTGTTGGGAAAGTCACATAAAACTAAGTAAACTTTGTCTGATATGATGAGAGCAATGACCATACCAAATTTTGTTCATATCCAAGCAACTTCATCCCAACCATTGTCTGTATGGAGCTCCTGGACCAAGCACTATGTAACTTTTAGATTTTTCACAGATATGATGTGAACACATTGCCTGCATTCGGGGGTACTATGGAGCTCCTTGACCATGCCCAAACCCATGCACAATGTAACCTTTTCATTTTTCAAGTATGATGTGTGTGCCCAATTTCATTACTGTTCTAGTGTGCCAAATGCTTCAAAAACAGGTGAATGCAATTTAAAAAAAGAAATGTATAAATCCTTTTTACATGTTAATCTCATTATACTCAATGACTGCTTACAGTGACATCTAATCTTCACACACCACCTGTTCACGTAACCTACAATAGTACCAAAACCACTTTTATGGGTTGTGTAAATATGCATATGATAAATTTTCATATATCAGGTCAGATAAATGCAGCATATGTTGTTTTTTTGTGACAGCTAGAAAACATGCAGACATGCTGGAAAAAATGGAGAGGAGTGATGTATGTGGTTGGAGTGCAAAGGGGGGGGGTAGTGGTAGCTCAGTGGTTAAGATGTTGGACTATTGATTGGAAGGTTGTAATCAAATTTACAATCAAAGAAGGTTGAGTTCATATCCCAGTGCAAGCTGCCAGTGTTAGGCCCTTGACAAATGCCCTTAACCCTCAACTGCTCAGTTGTATAAATGAGATATATGTAAGTCACTCTGGATAAGGGCATCTGCCAAATGACATAAATGGAAATGTAAGAAAGTAATGAAGGTATGTTGCAGGTTTAACATTTTTAATGTAACAGTGCCTGGGGACCTTTGACCTTCCAGTGGAATTGACGTATGCAGTAATGAAATCTGAACACCTTGACATCTTGGAGACACATGATGTAAATGGCGATGTGTCTCGGCTGTCCACTTGTCCACTGTCCACCTACTCACCCTAGACACATTTTAAAACCAAGTGTGAACAAGGCCACAGATTTAGCACATAAGTCATAACGCTCATATTTTAAATACTTTGTGCAGTTTACAGTGTAATGAACTACCACCCCCCTGTTGTGTGCCACATCACACTATATTAATTACATCATCTAACGTATAAAAAAATTTCAGTTCTCAACCATGCTTACGTCATGCAGACTAAATTCTTTTTGTGTATGGAAAACAGTGGTATTAGAACAACACAGTTTTGCTATGTAAATCACAATCCTGAATGTCTTCATGTTTTATACAGTTTAACTTCATGAGTGGGTTCATAATGCATTACTATCCTACTTGTGAAAAATAATGATGATTTAATAAATAAACTGTAATAGATGCAGGAGGGCTAGAATTAAAAGAAAATGTCATTTTCAGACATTGCATTTACTTTGCATGCATGTAGTAAAGTTCATGAGTTTTTAAACATTGGAAGTATCCATTTTTATGTATGGAATACATTCACAAGCACACTAAGAAAGGTATAATGTTTACATGGTCAGGGCCAAAGCGGGCACCATTAGAATCTAAGTGGTCAACCCACGTTTTCTGCCACCAGAGTTGGAATGTGATAGGTCATTGGGCTTGTCAGTATTAATTGTCTACAAGTAGAACTGTTTTCTTAACCAAAACTAATAATATATTACAGTGTTTTGATTGGGCAAATTATTTATATTTATTTTTATGCAGGCACCATTTCATCTGCATTCATCCCTCTGATTGTTGTAGTTGTAGAGGACCTGACATGGTGCAAGTACAAGTTAAAAAGAGTGGGTGATGCTTTCAACAAAATTTATTTAGACAATTTTCCTGGTGCAGGGAAAGAGAATAAAAGCATATTTAAGTGAACTACAGTTTGATATGTGCAGTACTTAATGTGGAAAGTCTCACAATGCTAATTTAAGACTTTAAGGCCAAAATCTAAAACAGTACAAATTACAGCCCTTGTTTGTAGGCAATAATAAACTGAAACTTGGCTATATGGCTATTATCTTGATATAGGTATTACATTTGATTGTATTTTAAATTATACATTTACAGTATACACTCTCTCTAAAATATCTTTAAAAAACAGACATGTATTGATAGCAAAGTCTGTAATTGGCAGAACCATGCTCTATTGGACTGAACAGTTTGGCCAGGGTTTTTCTAATTGATATACAGTATATGCAATGGGCCGGAAAGTATTGACTGTTTGAAAATGATACAGAACTTTCACTTCTCTAACATGCTTCATGTTGTGTTAAAAGTGAAATGGCATCATTACAAAAATTTAATTCTTCATTTGGAATATAGTTCTCTTAACTACATTACCCTTGCTTGCTTGTGTGTGTGTGAGAAAGAGAGAGAGTGAGGCAAGCTAAGCACTCAGTTTGCACATGCGCAGTCAGTGTGTGAAAGTCCATGCCGATACAAATTTAGGTGCTGCGCATATATAGTTCTACTATAAGTAAGAAGCCGCAGCTACACTTGTCTGATAGCCTTGGCTGGTTGACTGGTTGTGGGTTAGGGTTAGGGTTAGGTCATAGGGCTATGATGTTTTAGGATACATTTATGCAGAAATATAGAAAATTCTAAAGGGTTCACAAACTTTCAAGCACAACTGTATCTAGTCATCAGGTTTTGGAAGTAACAGAATACATGGAATTAGGATACAAAAAAAGGGTAACTGTATCCCGCTATAGCTAATCAGATTACTGATACATTTAGTAATAACCGGGATTACTTACATGATTAGAATTTTAAAATGCATAAGGCTGCAAAAACTAATCAAGAAAATCAGTAAACATGGATAAAATCAATAAAATAGTGAAGTCCAAATTGGTCCTAGTGGTAATAGGAGCATTAGGGGCTGTCACTCCCAAACTTTGACAGTGGCTCCAACAGATTCCAGGTACAACAACTGAGGTCTCTGTCCAGAAATGTGCAGTTCTAGGAAAAGCTAAGATACTGTGCAGAACCCTAAAATTCCCAGGCCTCTGGTAGACACACACACTCACACACACTCACACACTCATATAAAATCATGAATATTAGTAGTAGTAGTAGTAGTAGTAGTAGTAGTAGTATTTCACCCCTCACTCCACAAAAAAATCATATTTAGAACGTTAATGTTAGGTTTTGTGTTGTTAACGTTATCCTTTATCTGTTACTGCTCCCTAAATCTACTAATTTAGGCGGAGATAACCCAGTAGCATGCTTTGATGCACATTTTAATTTGATTCAGATGTGCTGATAACATACAATCCGATTCTTTGAGCATCTTACTATTTAAAAGTGTATCACAAATTGTCTATTCTGCTGCAACTCCACTGTAGTGCTAGTATTTGCTACTAACTTTTGGGAACCTTTGAGAGGCTTCGTGATCCGCTATTGCTATAATGATCCATTGTCGTGAATGAAGTCAGCACAGCTCTCATGTCACTGGTTCAGACCACTGAATGTGTGGGAAGGGTCCATCTGCAGTCTCGCAGCTGACAAGACACACCCACTTCAGTACACAACACACCCCCTGAGACAACCCATGTTAACACTGGTACTGCCAGAAGATCCTAATCCAACACCTAATCCTAACCCAAACCCTAACCCAAGCTTAACCCTAACCCAAGGTCTTATCAAGAGGTTAATCATGCCTTTGAAATGTCTACTCCTCATAGGGGAGTGAGAAGCTCAGTTAGGTTTACCCTTCCTTTGTCTTATGCTGCATTCCACTTGTACTCAGAAGTCAGGATATCCAAGTTCCAAGTCAGAAATATCAATTGGAATGCCCCCTGAAGTCAGATTTCCAAATCAGAAAGTAGGTAGGTAGGTAGAGTCTCACAAACCCCGAGTTACAATTCCAAAATTGCGGCACCATGCCTGAACAGTAAGCGTAAGTTATAGTTTTATACTGTTAATTAGTCATACTCACAGCACTGTCCAAGTTTTATCTGTGTTCATATTGAGATGGTGTTTTGATGCACTAAGTACCTCAATAATGTGTTGTTTTTAGATGGCATTGCTAACTAATGGCTAATGGCTACCCTATGTAGTGAGCTGGTTCCCCCAACCAAACACCAACGTCTGTAACTGACAATTTGTTTCAAATAGTGTGCAGTGGAGGAACACATTGGTTTTCTGACTTGTACAAATGGAAGGCGTTATGTTCGGCGTGACGTCAGTATGACCGGCTCCATAACCTCGTGACTCACTTTATGGTGCGTGATAAACATTTTCCTCCAACTTCGCTAAAAATGACGTCACATACCTGCGACGGTCAGTCGCACAACCGTATTGTTCAGATAATAAGCTATAAGATAAATCTGAAAAACCTATTTGGTCATTAGTAGTGCCCCTTAAACAGTGGTTTACGTTCCTTACGTCCTCAAAATTGAGTCCTTGTCTGCGGAGGAGACGAACGGTCTGTAAGAGGCTAACCAGGAAGTGACTTCAATTTGGCTTCGCCTCTCTCCATTCAAACTCAACCGCGTTGCTTCGTTGTTTTTTTTTTTTTTTTTTTTTTACTGTTTATAAGTCTAATAAGGCTGGCGTAGTGTGCAAGTTGCCGACTCCGCAAAGTGGGCGTGTCATGTACGTACTGTGCGTCCGCATTTAGACCTACTTGGCACGTTTATGTGGCGTGTTGCTCACATGACAGGAAGCAAATAATGTATCAACAACGTGAAAATGGAGTGCAGAGAAGCGTAATTTAAACATGGTTTTCAGATTGTAATGTGTCTCAGTAACGATTTAGTTGTGTCCGCAGATTGCATCTTGGTTGACGCATAAGGTAACCAGCGTTGTTATTGTTAAAAAAAGGAACATATATGAGCGAGGTTTGGTTTTGTAAACAAAAATTATGAGAGTTGCTTTTCCATATCACAATTTGAATCATGTCTTCTAGTATTGAGGAAAAATTGATCACCAACCTAGACCATTGATGTGTAATTTCTTCGCGTTTGATTTAAAAGGCCTAAATTCCCTGAGGATGTCTGTTACCCAGGACAGTCAGTCCACTCTTGTGCACAGCCTTGCCACACTGTTACGGAATAATGGTAATTTCCTCTTTATTGCCTTTCACTTAATCTGTATTTTGTCCTTTGAGGGTTTAACCTTTTTTTTCTGTCTTTCATTCTTAGGTGACTCTGTGTTGGATGGCTCAAGCACTCTGAGTCTGCAGGTGACTTGCATACAACATTTGACACATCTCTTTGAACAGTACCTGATCACACGCACACACCAGCACGGCTTCCTGGCTTTGCCATCACACCCAGCCGATACCACCTCACTGCTCCAAGTGCAGTTCCTTTTTGACATGCTACAGAAAACCATCTCGCTCAAGGTATGGGACTAGAAAGCTTGCAAGACATTTTTTGTATTGTCAGCAAAGGCAGCACTTCAGATAGGTTGTATAATCAATATATTGCACCTTTAAAAAAACCTTTAAAATTTTGTAAAGTTTTTAAAATAACCTTTGTTGCACTTGTAACGATTCATCAGTAGCAATCACTTAAACCCCCCACTCCCACAGTTGCACCACCACCTTTAAAAATTGAATTAATTGATTTTTGTTTAGTGATTTACTTTAAAAATAATACTATTATTTAATATAGAAAGGTGTATGTGGGGGTGAGCATTTAATTCAACAAAGCATAGTCAGGAGGTCTGTGACTTAAATTTTATTACAGTAGTGGAAGTTATTTTATTTATTAATTTTTCTTTGATTGGTCCAGTAAATGAAAAGCAAGTAGGTTATGGGTGAGTGTTATAAATATAATAACAGAGCTAGCCCCCTGTTTTTCAAAAGTAAAAAGACATCAATGTAAAGTTTCATTTTTGGCAAATGTCTCAAGTCATATCATTTTGGACTTTTGTAGAACCAAGTGCCATCAACAGTGGTCATAAGAAAAATACATGGTATGGAATGAAGGAGCTGAGCTGGACCTTGGGCTAGTCCAGAATGTAGATTAATGCAGCCAGGCAGCCGTGGTCATATCAAGTGTTTACACAGAGCATGTTGATGTAGGAACTCTGCACTTTAACACCATAGTATGCAGCTGTGAGTTATCACTCAAAAATATGTATACAGAACAGTTTTCTTTTTTCCCCACTGAAAACATCAGATGAGCCTGCCATGTGAATCTAGCATGATTGACAGCTGTGTAGGTGTTTAAAATGCTCTGATATTAAATGACAACATGGATGTTCTGCCCCTTTCCTTATGTAGCATATATTTAGAATTTTGCATGATCAGTGAACTATATTTATTAAGAATGCCACCTAAAATGTTCTACTGAAAATAGCCAAAAACAGCACAAGACCATTACTGAGGTCAGGCACTGATGTTGGGTAAGGAGGCCTGGGGCACAGTTGGCATTCCAAAAATGCCATTCACCCCAAACATGTTTAATGGGGTTGAGGCCAGGGTTTATTCATTATCATGCTGGAACATATTAGTTTCAGTGATGGGAAATTGTCATGTTACAGCATACAAGACATTCTATACAATTGTGTGCTTCCAGCTTTGTGGCAACAGTTTGGGGAAGACTCTTATATTGATGTTATGGTTAGGTGTCTGCAGACTTTTAGCCATATATTATATGTTGCAGAAGGAAAATTACTACTTTTTTTCCATTTGATTTTAAAAGAACCTCTGCACAGAGATGCTGACAATGTTTTCTTAATGTCCTGTGCTGAAACACAGCTTGTCCATCCACCTGGGGTAAGACTGCAATCCATTGTGAAAATTTTCCCCTTTAAGTCCCTGAAGCACTTAGAGGTAAGCTAAAATTACACATCAGAATTTTTCATGTTTGCACTTTGCACAATTTATTAACAGTATCATAGAAATGTCATGAAAATTGCTTGCAAAGTTCTGAAGTAGTTAAATGCTTGTATATTTTACGTATCTTTCAGAAATGTATTTTTGAAATGTGTATATGATTAAAAAATAAATCAAAGTCAAAATCATTGTATCATAATTTATCTTAACTTTTTCATGTGGATTTACTTTTATTTATATTATCTTTTGTGTGCCATTGATTGGGTTACTTGGTGTGTGTGTGTGTGTGTGTGTGTGTGTGTGTGTGTGTGTGTGGGTCCAGCTGAAAAGAATTCCTCCTCATTGTCTGGAAGGACTGTGTGGTGTATGCGCTCAGTTGGAGGTCTTCATCTGCTCTAAAAGCCTCACCACTTTGGGGGTATCAGTTTCTGATATTAGCATGCATATTATTACTCTTCTAGTCCAGATTTAGAAAGTGTATGTTGTGTGAGTTACAGGAGCTACTGTTACTCTGTGGAGGAGATCTCCGCACTGCCCTGCCTTGGTTAGAACTTCACACTCTGAACTTCAGCTACAATTCTATTTCCTGTCTTGATGAATCCCTGGTAAGGCACAATGCTTCTCAGCCTCACTGTCAGTGTAGGTATGAGTTAAACTCGTGAAGATGTTTGTTTAAGTATTGATTGTTCTATGTTTCTATAGTGCCCCCTGATTTTGGCATTGAAATTTTTTCAGAGTTTGTTGAATGTCCTGACATCACTGGATTTAAGCCATAACAAGATCCAGGAATGTGCAGAATTTCTGAAGGTAGGTTTCAGTTTTTGGTCTACTTTTTCTTAGGTTCTGCATTGTATAATCTGTATTATACTTTAAGTATAATAACACTGTATAATATATGATATTATGATCTATTTTCTCTCCAGCCACTCTGTGAGCTCGAACATCTCAATCTGTCCTACAACAACCTGCAGAGGGCACCAGAATTTGGCCTGAACACGAGAACAAGACTGGTCACTTTGGTGCTCACACACAATGAACTGGAAAGCATTAATGGTGAGAGGTTCCTAAGTGTAAAGTAGACTTGTATTGAATCCAACGTATTAAATTTTCAATGATTACTACACCAGTCAGCTCAGCAACAGCTGCAATTATTTCCATGTGTTTTACAGTGCCATGAAATATCAGCCGTGAAAGATCATTTGGCTTTTGGTTTGACTAATTGACAGCACGAGTACTGTTTGACCTGGACTTGACCTGCAAAGTGAATACAGTGACAAGATGGTTATTACACCCTGTTAATGACTATGAAGTACTGTTTGGCTGTATTTTGTATTCCTCACTCGGATTGTCAGGACTGCGTGTGTTGTAATGGCTCTGTATAAAGGTTTTTTGTAGTGATCTGTTCAGGAATTTTTATTTCACGATGAGCTAATTTTAGTATGTTGAGTGTTTTTTTAATTGTAATTATTACTATTATTATTACTAGGGGTTGAAGTAGCAAAGGTGCTGAAATTTGGTATGGTGCATCTATGTACTAATCTGTAAATGATTGTTTAATGATGACCTATTTAATTAAAAAACACAGCTGCCTTCAGCCAAGAAGATTTCAGCAGGCATTTGACAGGGTTAAAATTGTGCTGTGGACATGAAACTTGAACTAGGTACCCACTAGTAACTATCTCTCTCAAATAGGGCACTGAGGGGTGCTATTCATTTGCACACAAGAACAAGAATTTCTCTTTGAAAATGAGGTGTAGAAAGAAATTTCTGCTTTAGCATGATTCTATTACCGAAATTATAAAACGGAGAGAATTTCCTTTCGGACCATTTAGCCACATCTTCAGCACTTTGGCTCAAGTTTTGTTGTTTTAAATGTGCTCTATAAATAAACTTTGACTTGACTTGACTTGGTTGGACTTGACTTAATGTCAACTGTATTTGGATATTTCTGTTAAGCTACTCAAGAAAGTGTAGATGAATTATCAAAAATTTGTTGACATTTAATAAGTAATATGGCCACCACTTGCCAGTAAGTTATAGTGAGGCAGAGCTGTTTAACTCGAATAGCTGTAATTCATGATTTGTCATTTGGATTTTAGTGAAAATACATGTTCAGAACGAGGCTCTGAGAATGTTTCCAAAGATTAGCCTTAGATACGGACCAGAGTCCAAATAGCTGTTTCTCAAGTACTGTAAGGCTGATCAAGTAGAAATTGGTGAGGTACATCTACAGTCATGGCCAAAAATGTTCACACCCCTTGCTCTTTTTACAGAAAATGCAGCACATTTCTCAGAAATTGTTGCAAGGACAAATGCTTTGGTATTCACATGTTTATTTCTTTTCTTTGCCCTGGAACATCATAAAGAGAAAATATAGAGAAAAACGTCAAATCTGGTATCATTCCTCACACAACTTCAGAAATGGTCTGGACAAAATTGACACTCTCAAGTTAATATTTGGTAGCACATTGTTTGGAAAGGTCATTGTCTTGTAGCTAGGATTCACGGCTCCCAACGCTGCAGCCCGGGTTCGATTCCTAGGCAGGGAAGCCAACCCAGCCACAAGGGAGTGCACAGTCTAGTTTATTTCTGAGTGGCGGTCCCAAGCCCGGATTAATGGGAGGGTTGCATCAGGAAGGGCATCCGGCGTAAAAAATTTAGGCAAAACCAGATATGCGGACACAAATGGCTCTGCTGTGGCGACCCTTAACGGGAGTAGCCGAAGGAAGTTATTATTGTTTGGAAACAATAACGGAAATCAATCACTTTCCGCAACCATGAATGAGTTTCTTACACCGCTCTACAGGAATTTATGACCACTCTTCTTTTGCCAACTGCTCCAGGTCTCTCAGATTTGAAGGGTGCCTTCTCCCAACTGCTGTTTTGAGATCTCTCTACAGGTTTTCTATGGGATTTAGATCTGGATTCATTGCTGGCTGCTTCAGAACTCTCCAATGCTTTGGCTTAAAACATTTCTGGGTGCCTTGGTGTTGTGCTTTGTGTCATTGTCCTGCTATAAGACCCATGACCTCTGATGGAGACCCAGCTTTCTGACACTGGGCCCTACATTGAGCTTCAAAAGTCTTTGGTAGTCTTCACATTTCATGATGCCATGGTCAAGGCATCCAGTGCCAGAAGCATCAAAGCAACCCCAAAATGTCTGAGAACCTCCACCATGTTTGATCATAGGGGACATGTTCTTTACTTTGAAGGCCTTGTTTTGTTTTCTGTAAATGGTACAATGATGTGCTTTACCTAAAATCTCTATTATGGTCTCATCTGTTCACATGATGTTCTTCCAGGAGGCTGTTTACTTCCTCAGGTAAGTTTTGGCAAATTCCAGTGTGGCTTTTTTATGTCTCTGTGTCAGCAGTGGGGTCCTCCTGGGACTCCTACCATAGCGTCCCATTTCATTCAGATGGTGACGGATACTGCGAGCTGACACTGTTGTACCCCATGTCTGCAAATCAGCTTGAAATTGCTTCGTAATTGATTGATGTTGTTCATCTACTATTCGAACAACCCTTCATTCTAGTCTTCCATTAATTTTTCTCAGTTGTCCATATGCAGGGAGGTTTGCTACAGTGCCATGGGCTGTAAACTTCTTAATGGTGCTGTGCACAGTGGACACAGCAACATGAAGCTCTCACACGATTGACTAGTAGCCTTGAGATTGTTTGTGTTTTTCCACAATTTTGGTTCTCAAATCCTCAGACAATTCGTTGCTCTTTATTTTCTCCATGCTCAGTGTGGTACCCACAGACACAAAGATTGAGTCAACTTTTTTACACTTAAACTGGTTGCAAGTGTGATTTCTATATTGACAGCACCTGCCAAAGGTGAGTTTAAGTGCAAATTAAAGGTGTAGCACATGATTGAAATCCAATTATTTCTGGCAATTTTGAAAAAGTGTCAATAATTTTGCCTGCCCATTTTTGGAGTTCTGTGTGGAATGATGTCAGATTTGACTTAGTTTTGCATTTTGTGTTGTTCCAATGTAAACAAAAAATAATCATGTGAATACCAAAGCATTTGTACTTTCAACAGTTTTCAGGGAGAAGTGGTGCATTTTCTGAACAAAGCACAGGGTTGTCAACATTTTTTGCCATGACCTTTTTTGCCATGACTGTATTATGCTCCCTAATTACTGAAAAGCCTAGCTGCCATTGGCCACTCAAGTTTCAGTGGGAATTTGACAAGGTTCCCATTAAGCTATCATCATGAAACATGAATGGTAGTTTCTTGGAGGAACCTAATGCAGTCTCCTATAAATTGGCCACTTTGTGTGGGGGAGGGGGGGTGAAATTTGGTGTGCTGCATCAATCAGCTAATCTGTGGCTGAATTTTTCATCATCTCTGAGCTACAGAAAGAACGTGGCCACTTTAAGACAGTCCGCTTTCAAGAGGCTTTTTAAACAGCTAGCATCTCAAAGCTATTATCACAAAATTTGAGAAGTATGTTAATTTATGGTATCTTTATGGTTCTATTTATGTAGTGGCCATGTTTTTAATTAATTAGGTCATCATCAAAACTCCACTAGCAGATTAGCCCACAGATGCTACCAAATTCTGATATACTATGAAGATTGGCCAAAAATCCTCTGACATATTATGCAAATTATCATAAATTTGAGTGGGCATGGCCAAGTTGTCCAAAAGATCACTACAGTTTTATAGTTTCAGAAGTAGACTGTAGTAAAAGAAAGAAAAAAAGAATGGAAAAAAAAGAAATGTACACCTTATTTTCCAAGAGATATTCTTATACTATTAACACCTTTGTCAAGCCAACATTAAAAAACCATCAAATGAATATATATGATGTTTTAAGTGCAGGAGTGGAGCACTTATCTTCTCTTCAGCGTCTTGATCTGGCCTACAACCTGCTAATTGAGCACACCCGACTAGCTCCACTCTTCCTTCTGCATAATCTCAAAATGGTGAGAAATCTCTTTGTTTGTTTAGTTGGAATAGTAGGATTAAATGTAATGTTTACTTTCTGACTGCTATTGCTATGCTGTCCTGTCGATAAAGTACTGAATGCAGGGATAATGTAGGTGTGTTTACAACTGGAGACTGTGTCTGTGTATACATACTGCGAAGCATTTTGTAAAAGTATATGAAAAAGCTATTAAAGGGTTTCAGAGCCCCATACAAAATGAAAATTAAACAAGGAAAACACGAGGAAACACAAAAAACAGTTTTTAAATTATCATGTGGAAGGGTAACTAATCCAAACAAAAACAAAAGAAAAAAATGGTGACTCGGCGAGCTCCAATTCGAGAAGTCTGTGTCCGGGAGTGGCGAGGCCTACAGGTGAGTGTGCTGAGTGGGGCTTTGGGGTTGGAGCAGCCAGAGGTAGACGGGCTTCGGGAGGATTCGTCGGTGTACATGGGTCTTCTGCAGTCGGTAACACACTTTGTATTATGGCGAGTCTGGAGAAAAAAAAAAGACAGACACAGAGCATCAGTCAGTCCTCACTCACCTCTGTTGGCTCGCTTTCCTCTTGTTATCTTTTGTTTGAGGTGGCTGGGATTAAGCTGAAGATTGCCTTCCAGCTGTGCTGGGTTTCACAGTCCCGCCTCCCTCGAGGCAGTTGCGGATTATTTCCCACACTGACGATGTTTCACTGGAGGTTAGGAAGGGGTCGGGGCTGCTGTCTGCTTTCCATGCTGTCAGCATGGGCCAGCGAGGAGCGCTTGCATCCTCTAGGCAGTGGGCTACCACCCATTTGGCCAGCGTTGTTCAGTGATAGTCAGCTTCCGGCTGATGTATAGTATCGGATGCTCATCTCCTTCATGTTCCTGGGCTAGGACCACGCCGATGCCAGACTCTGAGGCATCTGTTTGGACCAGGAAGGGCCAGGTGAAGTCAGGATTCCGCAGAACTGGAGGACTGGTGAGGTCTGCCTTGAGATCCCAGAATGCCCATTCCGCTGCAGGGTTCCAGCATATCTTCTCTGGCTCTCTTTTTCAGGTTATATCTGAAAAGGGGGTGGAAAACGAGGCAAAGTTAGGCACAAATTGCTGGTAATATCCAGCCAACCCTAAAAAGGCATGTACCTGTTTTTTTGTTTGTGGTGGCCGGGGATATTGATGCACCGCTTCCACCTTTTTTTTTTCTTGGGGTTAAGGTACTGTGCCTCGGTCAGCCCCAAATGACATTTGTGGGTATTCGCTGAGAGATCTGCCTTCTGCAGCTCTTCGAGGACTCTGTCCAGATGGATTAGATGATCCTGCCAGGTGGACGAGTGAATCACGATGTCATCTAGATAGGTGGCAGCATAATCTTGGTGGTGGTGGTGGAGGATTATGTCGAATTTTATTAGGCCGATGGGGAGAACTCTGTACTTCCAGTGGCCGGAAGTGGTGCTAAATGCCGTCTTAGGGCGTGCCTCTGGCATGAGTGGCACCTGCCAATAGGCCTTGATTGACTGTAGTCAAAGAAAGAAAGAATGGACACCTTATTTTGGATTTGTCAAGGACAATTAAAAATCCCTCAAATGAACCTATGTTTTAACTGCAGGAGTGGAGCAGTTCTCTTCAGAGTCTTGATCTGGCCTACAAACAAACCTGTTAATTGAGCACACCCAACTAGCTTCACTCTGTGTCCACTGTGTAGCCACTGTCGTCACACCCCTTAAACTTAACATGCCACCTTTAGCAGCAATGACTGCAGCTAAATGCTTCTGATAACTGGATGTCCATCTTTCACTTTGCATTTGAGAAATTTTGAGAAACCCACTCTTCTTTGCAGAATTCGTTTTAATTCAGCCATGGTGGAGGGCTTTAACTGCTCATTTAATTCCTGCTTACAGCAACTCTATAGGGTTGAAGTCAGGATTTTGAGCCCTGACCAGACCACTCCATAACCGTAATTTTGTTTCTTTTGAGCTGTACAGAGGTGGACTTGCTCTTGTTCTTCAGATGGTTATTTTGTGACATGAACCAAATTTGCTTAAGTGTCGGTTCATTGACTGATGACCTGATATTCTGTATCAGGATTATGGCAAGTTGACCAGGCTCTGAAGCAGTGAAGTATCCCCACACCATCACAATTCCACCACCATGTTTGACTGCTGGGCTGGTTTTCTTATTATGGAATGCTGGTTTAGCGTTACACCAGATGTAACGGGACCCAGATGTTCATTCAACTTTTGACTCATCGGTCCATAGTACATTATCGCAAAAGTCCTGGAGTTCATCAAAGTGTTTTGTTTTAAAGTTTCTTAAAATGAGGTGTGATAATGTGCTTTATTGGCGTATTGCGATTGTGTGATTGAAACCTGGTCTGAAGTCAAGTGTAGTCGAACAGTATTTCACTTATGTTAAGGGCACATTATCAAGATAGTAATATGTGCCTACATAGGTAAGTGCATACACTCTACTTGTTGCATACAGAGATGCACAGCAGTGCACAAACATGAAAAGGATTAAAAATAAAAAGGTGTGAACAATGTGAAAGATTATTATTTTATTACTGCTGTAATCCTACTGTGGTCTGTTCAAAAGTTGTGCGTAAGCAGATACGTTTTTTTTTCTGCAGAGAAGCATTCTTCCCTAATACCTGGCAAATCTGCCATTACAATATCAATCTGCCAAGGTACAAGCGCACCTGGCTTTAAAAGCAAATGGGAGGTGATGCTTTGATCCGTTTATTGCATGTTACATTCAAAACACACCCATGATTAATTACAAGAATTAGGACAACCCTTGTGAACCATGTGCCTGGTGCTGCGACCATTTCTTTCAAGTGTTCTAGAAAAAGTGGAATTGGACACACCCTAAATGCACTTGTGCCATGCATTTCAGATTGTGTTCTTAGATCATTAAATTAGAGCTGTAAGATGCTCACTGTGGTTTGCTGGTGTCTTTGAGCCTTAGAAATGGCTTTGTAACCCTTTCCAGAATGCTATATTTCAATAACTGATTTAACAGGGGTGACCGTAAACAAGGTTGGGTGTGTCTAACTGATCCCAAATGTCAATTAAATTTGTTTAATTGTCAGATTGAGTAACTAAGGAGCAATTACATTTTCACACATGGTACTAATAACATGGTGCTGGATCATTTTTTCTCTTCAATAAATAAATTTTAATTAAAAATTGTAAGTCACATAAATATCAGGAAATACTGAAACTCAAATTCAGGAAGACTGAAACTCTGGTCTTTTGTCTCACTTATCTTTTGTTTTCAAACTAGAATGTCTTCAGGATATGTTATTTTATTCTGGTTATGTTTTAACTTGTTTTTTTTATATTGCAGTTAAATCTAGAAGGCAACCCGCTGTACTTCAAAAGAACACACAGAAACTCAACCGTGTATCACCTGTCTCCACGAGCTGCTTTCCAAGGAGTGTGTACATGCATGCCCTACTGTTGTGAATACATGCTCTGTTTTTTTGCTGACTCCTGCAGAATTGTTTAGTAGTTAATTAGTATATATTTCCTTTGTTTCTTCTGTCTGTCTTAGCTTCAACTGGATGGTTCTGCATTGTCTTCCACTGAGCTTGCAGTAAGCAGTTAGCTTTTATTCTGACATTATTTGAATGTAACAGTATTTTAGATATGTGGGATGGTTGACTGAGCTTGTCATGCAAGATTGATGGAGTATTTATAATATTAATAAGTTTCCATTGTTTTTAAAATCTGATGTCTGATGTTCACATTTGTACATGACTCTGCAGTTCTTACAAAATCCCAGGCAGAAAATACATCAAATGTCCCTAACACACCAAGTTGCCACTGCAACTGAGCAAACTGTACAGGACGTATCAAGTGGAGGCGGAGAGTTGAGTTGCAGCATGTCTGCCAATGAATCAGGAGCAATTCGAGTTTACAGGAGGAAATCCAAGGTGAGTTTGCAAAGCTAAACACCTACTTGCTCACTAAACAACTTGTTCATAGACAGACCATGCCAGAATGGCACCTTTGGTAATGATGGGGATAATATCTGTGATAAAGTAGCTTAATCAAGCCTTCATCCAGCCCACATTGATGCCCTATATGAATACATACCCTATATTGTTGTGTAAATGAAAAACAGGTATGTTTTTAAAAAAGGAAAAAAAAAAAACAGGTCTTTTTATTTTTCAGAGGTTTTTTTATTTTTATTTACTTTCACTTTTCAGAGGTTTTATCACACACACACACACACACAGTTCTGTGCTGCTCAGCTCTCCCTTTCTGCCACTCAGCACTTGCATTAAGCTTTGCAAATGCAGATAGATGTGCACTGCCTGTATGCCTAATATTTTGTTGGACCTCCTTTAGCTTTTTACCTTTTTAGGCATTCATTTGCTGTGGCATCGTTTCAATGAGCTTCTGCAATGTCACAACAGTTATTTTCGTCCAGAGTTGCATGAATATTTCTCCAAGGTCTTGTAGAGATGATGGGACAGTCGGACTGCTGCACAAATTCTTCTCCAGCACATCCCAAAGATTCTCAATGGGGTTAAGGTCTGGACTGTGTGGTGGCCAATCAATGTGTGAAAATGATGTCTCATGCTCCCTAAACCACTCTTTCACAATTTGAGCCTGATGAATCCAGGCATTGTCATCTTGGAATATGCCTGTGCCATCAGGGAAGAAGAAATTCACTGATGGAATAACCTGGTCATTCAGCATATTCAGGTAGTCAGCTGACCTCATTCTTTGGGCACATAATGTTGCTGAACCTCGACCTGACCAACTGCAGCAACACCAGATCATAGCACTGCCCCCACAGGCTTGTACGGTAGGCACTAGGCATAATGGCTGCATCACTTCATGTGCCTCTCTTCTTACCCTGAACAGGGTAAATCTGGACTCATCAGACCACATGACCTTCTTCCATTGCTCCAGAGTCCAATCTTTATGCTCCCAAACAAATTGAAGCCTTTTTTTTTCGATTAGCCTCATTGATCAGTGGTTTTCTTAAGGCTACACAACTGTTTAGTTCCAATCCCTTGGGTTCCCTTTGCATTGTGCATGTGGAAATGCTCTTACCGTCACTGGTAAACATAGCTGTGGATTCAGCTGTTGATTTTTTATGATTTGATTTCACCAAATGTTTCTGTGATCGCCGATCACGATCATTCAAGATTTTATTCCAACCACATTTCTTCCACGGAGATGATGGCTCTCCACAATCCTTCCAGTTTTTAATAATGTGTTGGACAGTTTTTAACCCAATTTTAGTAGTTTCAGCAATCTCCTTAGATGTTTTCTTTGATTGATTCATGCCAATAATTTGACCCTTCTGAAAC
>JAQQZU010000036.1:21868599-21883583 GCA_030068025.1 Parauchenoglanis punctatus | reverse complement strand
CACTGATGAGTCACGGTTTTGTCTCACCAGGGGTGATGGACGGCTTCAACTCGGGCAGTTGTTGTGGCCATCCTGTAACTGTCACCTGTCCTGTACCTGAGCAAATATTTGTAAATAAATACTGAAATTAGTAAAAAAAAAATGTTACTTTTGACAAGTTGGGCAGGAAAGATTAAAACAATTACTTTAATTAGAATAAGTCATCTTATCTGAAATAAAACAACTATTCAATGTGAATGTGAGTTTTTTTACTTAATGACAAAGGATTTATTGAAAAATATTTTGAAGTATGCTTTTTTCAGGTTCCTGAGTATTGGTAACAGGCTTGTGCCATACAAAGCACACAAATAATAAAACGGCTCATAAATAGTGTGATGAGCAGGATGAGCAGGATGAATCCATTTGGTGGTTTAGTACCTGTTGTTCTTAAATACACAACAAACATTGATAAAACAAAGGGTAAATGTTTCACTAGTGCTAAAGCCTAAAATGTCCTCCAATTCTGGAATGACCCATCCACCAAACCCAGATTCGCCCATCTTACTGCCAAACAGAGCAGCATGATCCGTCACTTCATAGAACATGTTTCCACTGCTCCACAGTCCACTGGCGGTGTGCTTTACACCACTCCATCTGACATTTGGTATTGGACTTGGTGATGTGAGGCTTGTATGTAGCAGCTCGGCCATGGAAACGCATTCCAGGGAGCTCTCCACAGTTTTTGTGCTTACATTAATGCTAGTGGAAGTTTGGAACTCTTCATCTATGCAATCAGAAGAACGTTGGTGACCTTTACGCACCATGGACCCTAGTAGTCATTGACCCCGCTCTGTGACTTTACATGGTCTTCCAATTTGTGGCTGTTGCTGTTGTTCCTAAAACCTTTGACTTGGCAATAATACCACTTACAGTTGACCATGGAATATCCAGCAGGGATAAGGAGAATTTCATGAACCGTCTTATTGCAGAGGTGGCATCCTATCACAGTACCACGATTGAAGTCCATTTTGGCAGTGGGTCTGATTGAAACACCTGAACTCAATAATTAAGAGGCATGTCCCAGCACTTTTGTATACACATGTCAATAGTTAAGCAATTTGCTGAATACCATTTGAGGAACACCAGAAGGTTCAAATTAGTTTTTACCTCATACAGGAAATATGGCTGGTGGAAAGGGTCAATTTAGCTCAGTGATAAATGCAACATTAAGCATGTAATAGTATTATGACGTGTGTTTGTGACACACTCACATTTTCTTCAGAATCTATTCACTTTAGACAGTGACACATACAATTACTATTTTTTAAATCATTTTGTGTGTGTGTAAATTTATGTATATTAAGACTAACTAATGTGAACCTCAACTTATCGACTTCAAATCATATAATTTGTAGTGACTTAGAATAATATCAGGAAAATTTGTGAAACCCAATAATTTATATCATTGACATTAATTAAAGGATATGAAAAATAAAGAAAGCAAGTCAATATAGCAATGTCATAATTTCATAGAAACAATGATTTTTTTTGTGGAACTTCCCTAAATCTCTTTATATTAAAATATGTTCATTTGTTGGTTCCGTTAATGGCATTGTTTCTGACAGGGCAGAAATTAGTTTAACGTACCTGTGGACTTAATCATGCTCAAGAGGTCTGTAGTAAGCTGGTTTGTGGAAAGGCATTAACTGATGCCAGAAATTTCGGCTACATGCATATGTGATAGCCCTGTCAAAAGCCCTGTCAAAAAATAAATAAATAAATAAATTGACTGATTAATTAGGACAAATAAAACTAATCATTCAGTTATAACAAAAAAAAATGCCACCATATAATGGCTATTGTGCATAGCTGTAAGCCAAAACAAATGAGATGATGGAGGATTGAAGTTATTGTGCTCATTGTGAGGGAGAGAATGTTAAAGACTAGTTTAATATTTTTGGAGGATGAAAGCAGGCATATAAATTTGTTCCTTTCACCACAACATCATCTTTTAACACTATACAACACTTCTAGTATGTCAAGATAATTTAAACAGTGATACAATAGCAGTACAGTGTATATCTTTTTTCTCATCCATTTTTATGTTACACCATTTTCTTGTAACCTCAATTACTTCACACCTAATTCGCCTTTTTGTAAATTGTTCCTAGATTTTTTTCAGGTGCTGTTACACTGCTAAATATTTTTTATTGGCATAGAGGTGAATCAAAAATAATTTCCACTTCTTCCTTCATGCCTGTTCTCTCATATTTCATTTTGTGTTCACATGAGGCCTTTTTCTTTTTTATTATTATTATTATTTATGTATTTTTTATTAATTAATGACGTTTAGTGAAAAACGTTAGACTAATATAGCCCATTAGGTGTAATATGAAAGAAACCCAACCTTTAACATAGCCAGGTAAGCCTTAGCCTTTGCTTATATTTAACATGTTTCATACAATTATCTTTATACCAGACACTATACCAGGTTCCTGTTTTGGAACATTTTTTACAGATAATGACCTGTACTCAATGACTCAGGGACTGGACTGACACACACACACAGACACACACACACACACACACACACACACACACACACACACACACACACACAGAGGCACATTCATCAGAATCACATTCAGTATACATTCATCTACCTCTGGAATTTTTGCATGTTTGATTCGTTTTAGCACTGCAATATCTTGTCTTATGATGTCTGCAATGTTTGCATGTTTGCACTTTGTCATCTTTTCTATGTTTGCACACATGCACTTTATGTTGTCTTCTGTTGCACTTTTGTAAATCTGTGCTGTCTTATATGTAGCACCTTGGTCCTGGAGGAACATTGTCTCGTTTCACTATGTACTGTATCATCTGTAGATGGCTAAAATGAAATAAAAGCCACTTGACTTGACTTGATCACTGTTTTGTCTTACCGAATTATATGCTGCTTTCAAGTTCACAAACAAGGCACCTAAGAGTTGCTTCCAAAAATGTGTAATTTCGAACTGCTTTCTGTGGGAGTGCTGCTGACCGGCTCACCCTCCTTCAAGGTGCTGAATGATCACACACACACACACAACGTGAATCCGAACTGCTTTCAGTGAACGTTAATGTTGTGCGCGTTAATGAGTCATTCTATCATTCTGCTCTCTCTCTCTCTCTCTCTCTCTCTCTCTCTCACACACACACACGCAGCAGAAGCAAATAATAACACATTTGAACTGAATTAAGAATGCACTTGGCACTTAGACATTTTAAACTGCTGATGTTTTATTCAGGTGAATATTTAGTTTCAAATTTTATTTTAGCTCTTAAAAAATTATCGAAGTCCAGACCTCGGTGACCTCGGTGACCTCATAGCCGGCTATGGCCCTGTATACTTGTTATACTGTTTACTACAAGGACAAAGCTCCATAGAAATCATCAGTTCAGAGCAGATCACAAACACATCATCTTAATTATGAGAAAAGCTTCATTCCAGAAAACACAAAATTCTGTCTAGCAGCTGCTATTAAAATCTTAAATGCCGTGTATTTAATAGTTCATACTTTATAAGATAGGTGCAGATGCTTGTACATCTCTGTTATGCTTTAAAAAAAAAACTGGTCCTCTGCCAAATAGTGCAGACTCGACTGGTCAAGGTTGGGAATATGATAATGTAAGCTGTGCTGTTTGTCTTATTCTCAAATATAGGGCACATTGTTTAAAAAATAATAAGAAAAAAAGGTGCAGAAATAAAACAAATTAAAAAAAAGAAAAGAAAAAACTCTCGCTGCCTAAGACTCCAAATGACAATTTATGTTACATAACAGTGCAAAAATAAATCTAACAAGTTTTACAGCTTTATCACAAAGAAAACAATTTGCATATATCAGGAAAAAACAGACAGTTATAAAAAAAATCCAAAACATTTCCCATGCTTTTAATTTAAACTTAAAAGTATTAGGTTTCAGTGAAATGTTGTTAGAAGGCCTGTAGTTTGAATCAGGGAAGTGTTTATACACTGTGATACTATTAGTCCTCCAAGGCCAAGGGAAAGTTATTTCAACAATTCCCCAAACATTTCCATCTCATTGGCTTCTTCTCTACTGGATACACACTGATAGCATGAACCTAAATAATTGTATCAAAAACAAGATTCATTCTTTGTAGGATTGTTAGGAAGAAAAAGAACATACGTAAGGGACAGACAAAGGACAATCATAGTCACATTTGAGCAACTGGCAGATTCTTCAGTCTGTTCACTCAGAGATTCAGAAAAACCGGGATTTAAAGTTTTGGATTATGAATCCCCGTATAATTATTCGTGCCCTTGTCTTTTCAACAGCATGGATTGGTCTTCACTGCCAGGCCTGCCAGGGAAATCTGCCCCAGGAAGTGGTGCAGGATTGGTTAAAAGGACGCATTCTGGAGGGACTACAGCTTGACAAGCCCCCTGTTCTGACTCTACAAAGTTCATCTGGTCATAGGGTGCAAGTGGCAGCCCAGCATGGAGCTCAGCGAGTACGCAGGGAGGCTTGGCTGGAGAGGAGGCAGCATCAGGAGATTTCCCAAGTCATTCTGTTCCCCAGCTCTGGTCAGTCAATCTGTGTCTTTAGTCTTAATCTAAATATATTACTCTTAAGGATTGAAAAAATAATGTACCCTTTTGTGTAGTCTGCTACCAAGCACAATATAATCCTTTTAGAGCTAATGTTATACTGCTGGAAAACAGAACTAGCCTTGTTCTTTTCAGTGAAGTGCACCCTTAGACTTTCTTCATATCGTTCACACAGGGTATTCCACTGATTTTCTAATTCAGGAGTTCCCTAGATATTAATTCAAAACTAAATATATTTTGGACAGAATACATCTTGGCCAAACATGGGGACTTTTAGGTAGTGCAAGCAAAATAAGTTTTCTTTGAAGTAAGAAATTTTATCAGCTACTATGGTAATAAAGTACTGAATAAGTCTCTTAAATCTATTATGCTGTTGTTTCGGTGCAACTGTTTTAAAATACATATATTTATACTGGCATAAATCGCCAGGTTTCAGCCAGCTAGTGACAAAAGCTTGCACAACAGACAGCATTATGCCAGTGAAATGTCAGGTCATATGCAAGTGAAGATTTTATAAGACTGAAATATGATGCATCATTAAAAAGCTGCTGATACAAAATAGGATTACTTATTGTATTACGTTACATAATGGAGTACAAATGTGTGTTTTTATGTGAGCAAAAATAAAACAACTTAAAGTAGAAGGAATAAGAATAAGTTATTGTGATCTCAAAATTCAATAGGAATATGCCACATGGACTAAGAATGGCCATAGGAACTAAGGGACTGATATATGTGCTAGAATAAATCATTATACATGGAAGTAGAAATTGTTTTTAATGGTGTGGCTTGTTCTAACATCCTTTCCCTACCCTAGACAGCACCTGCCTGGATTCAGTGTCCATCTCTTCTGAGGAGTCACCCCGCCATTTTACCTATTACTTCCAGCCATCTCTGGACAGTCAGGAAGCCATTATTACCTCAGTGGACTTCTGGTTCTATGCTGGCAAGGCCATTGCAGTAAACTGCACCTCTGTGCCACTTTATATTCTCACAACTCACCAGGAGCTAATGCTGTTAGCTCAAAGACCATCTAAGTGCAGCCCAGATGGCTGGAGCACCTACAGGCTTGAGCGCAACTTCCACAGTGCCATAGCCAATGGGCCATTTCTGTTGCAGGTGCGATGCCTAGTATGTGGTTGCTATACCTCAGAGGAGGACAAAACCCCTTTCTTGCACTTCCATGTCAGGCCACATGGGTCTGAGCGTGCCCGAAGAGCACCCAGCATTGCCTGGTCACCAGCTGTTATTGAGAAGCTCCAGAGGCCCTCACCTGAAAAAGATGACACTTATTGCAGGAGAGAGCAGATTGAGATCTCTTTTGAGGAGCTGGGCTGGGACAACTGGATTGTCCACCCAAAGACTTTCAGCTTTTACTACTGCCATGGAAACTGTTCAAGCCCTGAGTTCACAGCCACACTTCTGGGTATACGCCAGTGCTGCGCACCTGTGCCCGAAAGTATGAGGTCACTACGCTTCACCACCACTTCAGATGGAGGATTCTCATTCAAATATGAAACACTGCCAAATATTATACCTGAGGAGTGCAACTGCATTTGATGTATTTGTTCAGGCTCATGCAAATGAACTTTTGAAAAGCTTGTAATACACAGGGTTTCCAAAGTCTCCATTCATAGAGGAAGTTAACACTTTTCAGCAATATGTCTTCCAAAACATACTTAGGTTTACGTACTTTACATACTAGTTCATAATATTTTTTTTTCAGATGGCATTTAAGAATGTCTTTGACAAAAAAAGAACGTATTAAATTCATTCTGATGGCTACAGATCAAAATATCATTTAAAAGGTATGCATCTATCCATTATCTATACCACTTATCCATCAAGGGTTACAGGGAAACTGGAGCCAATCCCAGGTGACTTTGGGTGAGAAGCAGGGTACGCCTGAGGCAGGTGATCAGTCTAGCTCACTCTATCCCAGGGCTAACACAGAGAGATGAACAGCCACTCACACTCACTTTCACACCAATGGGCAATTTAGAGTAGCCAGTTGACCTAATCTGCATGTCTTTTTGCTATGAGAGGCAAAAGGTTAGAGAAGCAGGGTTGGGACCAAAAGGTCCCAGAAGAATGTGTCGGTGGGGGGAAGTGAATGAACAGCACTTTCCTTTCTCTCTGTATCCATAGCTGAAATGCTCTTAAGCAAGACACCTAACCCCCAATTGCTCCCCAGGTGCTGCAGCTCTGGGTATGTGTGTGTTCACTACTTGGATAGGGTTAAAGGATGTCAAGTAAAGGATGTTTTGTAATTAAAGTTACATTTTGTTACATAAAGTGTTAATTTACCCTATGTATATAAATTTTGGGACTGGAGATGTATTTGTAAGATAAAGTTTGATGCAGTTGGGCCTCCAGATACTATTCAAATCTGTTGTTTATAATCTGTAGTTTATCAGTCTGCTTTCAGCTGCTTTTTGGTAATCATGTAGCTTAATTTTAGGTAATCGTGTAGCCTCCAGATACTATTCAAATCTGTTGTTTATCAGTCTGCATTCAGACTGAATTTTTGGTAATCTTGTAGCTTAGTTGCAAGACATTGATTTTAATTCAATAAACTGCACCTGAGAGAAAAATGTTTTATTTTCAGATTATCATTAAATGATTTGGAAACCCAGTTGTTCCTTCAGTCTGTACACTTAGAGTATGAGCAGCTTAAATTATGTGGTTAAAATATCACATGTATTATGTAACCAAAAAAATATTACAATCTGTAAATGCACACATTTTATTAAGTATGAACAAAGACGTAGCAATGTATTGGAAGCTATCTAAATGGTATTGAAATGGTTTGAATTTGCACAATATTAACTAAGGAAAAAAAAAACAAAAACAAAAAAAATTTCCAGTTAAAGCCATGTCTAGTACCAAATGAATGAGACCCTGTCACGTAATGCTGGGTGAAGGTTGGGAGTGAAGAGGCTGGTTTCTTGTGCAGGAGTGGCTTTATTTATAGTTAGCATGAATATAACAAACTGGCAGGCAGGAAACTATACACAGGAAAACATTCAACAATGAAATGAAAATACAAGAACAAAGAATACGTGTATACTCAAAAAAAAAAAAAAAAAAAAAAAAAAAAAAAAAGTCATGTATGCTCAATAAACAACAAAGTTTCCATAAAGAGAACTTGGATGAACCTGATAATTAGAGTTTACCAAGCAAGTCCAGCTCTGTGGAGGAAGCTGGCGATTGGCCAGGCAGCATGGTGCCAAGAGTTTGGGGAATCAAATGACAGACACATGTCAAAATAATTTATCAGGTGCAAAAGTTTTCAGATCCAGTTTACCATGATTTACTATTACTAAAAGAAAAAAATATATATATATTACTGAAGACAATAATAATTCAATAGAGCACAGATGTTGATATGTATGCTGTTTGCAGGACATAACTCCAAACAAATTCATTCTTACTAATTGAATAACAGAACATACTCCTTCCAATAAACAAAATATAGGTCTAATTGTCATTGCATATAAATTATTTCAATTTTTACTACAACTAGCTTAAAATGTAAGAGTTGGTTCAATGTATTCAAAATACAACACAGGAACACATGGAAGACAAAATCAGCATAAAACACAGCATGAAGTGTAAGTATTCAAACATTTGACCTTCATCATGAGCATCCAGGTATCTGCTGTATGAAAGCTCTTGCCTGCAGTTACCTCAGGTGGCCAGGCTTTGATGGGGAAATTCAGGAACTAATGAAATGGTGCCCTGTCTGCCAAAATTTACAGAAAATGCCAGCGGTGGCTCCATTGCAAACTTGAAGATGACCAGAAAGAGTGTGGCAAAGAATTCACATTGATTTTACTGAGAAGACGAGCAGTATTTTTCACTGGTTATAGATAGACATTCAAAATAGTTAGAAGTTGTCCCCATGTCTTCCATCACTTCTCTCAACACTACTGAAGTTTTGCAGGGCCTATTTGCTTCATATGTTCAAGAGCTGATGTTAGATAATGGTCTGCAACTGGTGTCTAAGGAATCTACACAGTTCCTGTAGGGAAATGGAATCAAACACACTGCTGTACCTGCATACCACCCTGCATCAAATGGGGCAGCAGAGAGATCAGTGCAAATCCTAAAACAAGCTCTGATGAAAGATGTGCTGGAAGCAGTGGTAAGGCTCCCATACCACTCAGAAAAAAACTTGCAAATTTCTTATAAACCATCTCACAGCATGACACTGGCTGAGTTGTTTCTGAAACAAGACATCTGAACATGTTTCAGTTTGCTGAAACCTGAGTTTGCCAAAAGGGTTGGAGAAAAGCAATTTGCACAGAAGTGTCATCATGACCATGGAGTCTCACCTGTTTGTGTTTTTCTGAAAGGAGAGACAGTATGTGTCTGAAATTTCAGGGGACGAGTAGAGAAATGGCTTCAGGCAACTCTTCTAGAAAGACTGGGGATGGTCATACTACACGTTAGTATGGCAAGAAATGGTTGCTAGACCTCCAGTTATGTCAGTCTGCTGAAACCATGCCATCAGTAAAAATGGACTGTGCTGTTCCATTTCTTCCACCCAGTACACCCACTGATTCCACTGAACAGACTGTAGAGGTGCAACCAGTGCCTGTTACACCCACAACAACCAAAAGCTCACTTGTGAAATGCAGGTACCGAGGAAGCGCTCGGGAAAAACCACAAAGACTGACTTTTTAAAACAAAGTATAGTAAAAGTGTGTTGTGAAAGGTATACTGGTAAGATGCATATCAGTTTACACTAGAAGTTAAAGATTGCTTCCTGTTCAAGACATTTCACTCAGATGCAGTAGTTTAATTTTTGTTGTTGTAAACCTTTTTAACAAGGTTTGCTCATGGATGTAATGGATTGGAATGTATTTGTTTTGATGCCACCAAGTGGCTCTAATGTGAAATTGCTGTTGCTATGTTACTTTGTGATTAGCCAACAATTAAGGGCCTGTTGTACACCTAGCTGCTAAAAATTAGCTTGTGATATGTTTTTTCCCCACTGATGCCCACAAGTAAAGACGTGCCATTGACTTCAGCTCTCTGTGCCTGATTACTGAGTCTGTCCAGTATATTACAGTAAGCTTTCTTGAACTGTTCAGTAACCTTTTTGTAATCTTTGACTGCCAACTTGCATCGCTCTCCAGTATGGTGGGTCATCATTGGACTTCTACAGCATAGATGACATAATGTAAGGGAACTGTTGTTGGGAACCCTTCACAGGGTGAACTGGTGGAATTTGGTACTGCTACCCAATGGTACTTTTTTAGTACTTTCTATACTCTCTCTGTAATAACAAAAAAAAATTCAGCTGTAAAAATAGATCCAAGCTTTCCAGTTTCAACATTTTGTTATTTGTGTTATTTTACACACCACAAAATATCTACCTTTCTACCGCCCTCTCTCCTCCCAAAACCATCCCTTCATTCTCCAGCCTGTCACAAGCTGGGTATCCATTGCAGTTTTGAGCAAAATAGAAGCAATATTTTAACATTTTCAACAAAACACAATTGAAAATGGTCTATGTTTCCACTGAGTGATGTTGTGCAATTAAAGCTGGGTTTTCTCCTCTCATAAAAGTTTTTGTGATAGCTCCTACAGAGCACTCTTTTTTTCAGAAAGGTAGCATTTCCATTTGTTCTTTGTTATGCCATGAGACTTAAATGTGAAAATTTTCACATTTGGAAATGTTAAATTGGAAAGTTTCCATTTAAGTTTTGAGAAATATTGCTTTATTTAATCATCTGAAAAACCACCTCATGTGAGCATAAAAACATTTTTTGTGATATTTGAGAGTGTTTCCGAAATTCATGTTTTACGTTCCTCTTTCTTTCAGGACCACCTGCTACTTTCAGGCAGCGGGGCTGTGTGGCCACAGACATCACAGTAACCAGTCGACATCAAGTTCCAGTCACGGAGCCTGTTCCTGTTCCTGTTTCACAATTTCAAATTGCACATTAAGCATGTTGGCTACACTTTGTCACCAAGGCATAGCATGAGCACTGACTGTGAGCATGAGCACTGCCAGCACTGTCATGGCTGTGTGCTGGGCTTCAACAGGGGTGAAGCCACATGCAGGGGTTACGTCACATGGTCTCACCCTCTCTCTAATTCTTCAAGGCTCAGAATAACTAAATTTAAACCTAACACGCAACATTAAGTAGTATATCTCTATAGGTAGTACAAAATTGCCTGAACAACCTGCTGGCTGATGAGACTAGCGCTCAGTGCTCAGCGCATATGTATAGGCAAATAGCCACAATGATTTCCAATCTGAGCATTCTCATTCATGTCGCATAGCTGCAAATTGGATACGTATAGGATTTAAGACCACATATGAAAGTGACTCAAATCTGATTTGAAAAGATCAGATTTGCTTGTCCACACAGCCCTGAAAAGATCAGATCTGTGTCACATTGAGGGGAAAAAATCAGATGTTGGCATACTTTGTCAGAATAGCATACTGGTAGTGCAAATTGATAGCTATATCTATCAGTTTAGGCTACTCTATCAAAATTACATACCTATATATGGTATGATGTTCTGATAGGTACATTTACAGTGATAGAATATCTATAATTTTAAATAGTGGTATGATATTCTGAATGGGAAATATAATCTCTCTAAACATCCTAAGATAAGATAAGAGAGCGAGACAGAGAAAGAGAGAACTGACATTATACTCTAGACTGCCTTACTCACCATCGTTGTGACCTCCCCTTTATGGCTCACTGTTTTCTGAGGGAGGGTAGATTGTAATTGTCCTCCAGCCGTGCCGAGTTTCACAGCCTGGGCAGTCTCTGATTCCTCTCTCAGTTGGTCCCATGCTGCTGGGGAGGGTGAGGCCAGCTCAGGGATGATTTGCAGCAGCACTCACTCTGTGGGGCGGACCACCTGTTACTTTCAGGCAGCGGGGCTGTGTGGCCACAGACATCACAGTAACCAGTCAACATCAAGTTCCAGTCACGGAGCCTGTTCCTGTTTCGGTTCCAGTTCCCCCGCAAGTCACAGCGCCTGTTCCCATTCCTGCCATTCTCACAGAGCCTGCTCCTGTTCCAGCATCTCTAGTCAAGCCTGCAGCTATGCCTCAGTTCCTTCCTGAGTTCCTGCCTCAATTCCTTCCCACGCCCAAAATTCGAACCAGTGGTGGAACTGGTGGAAACCAGTGATACACAGGCACCTACAGATCCAGGCCCCCCACAGAATAACTTTGTTGGGTGCTTTGTCGGGGGTGGGTGGGGGGGTTCGGTCATGATCCACTCCTCAATGATACCCCACAATGTACTGGCATCTATTCCAGGGTACATTCCTTCATCATGCCCAGAGTTCCTGACCAGAATAAAATTATTGAAAAAAATGAGTGGGTGAATTTAAAAAAAATGTGATTGGGATGGACAATGAAAACTGTGAAAATACTATATTTGTATAATAGTGCAACTAACAAATTATATAAATGCAGGCATAGTTTATTTAGGTAGCAAAAATAAAATGAAATAAATCATTTTATTATAACCACTGAAATAAATCAATTGAAAAATGGCCTGTATATAAACAGATAGGCATACACATGTACGTCATACACAATTATCTGACATTTACAGCTGTTTTCTATGCATATTATTGCATTTTCTACACACAATATATGCATTCATATACGTATTTATATATTTATTCATATAAATAAATTCTGAGCACATGTCCAGAAAAAAATATATAATCAAAGGTGCTAAATGAAAGCAGTGGGACAAAGCAAGGTAAATTGCACAGCATGTTTTTTTTAAATATTTTTTTTGAACAATGTATCAGAGTCAACATTATGAGATCAGTCATTTACCTTCTAATTTTCTTTTACACTATACACTATCTATACACTATACTCAAAAACCAAAACAAATTTTACACGCAAGTGCTTTTATAAGATTATCTGACAGCTCACAAGAATTAACTATTGAAAACATATACACCCCAATACTAACTGTTATGAATAGTGGATTGCCATACAGCATTTATTAATAACAGACTAATTTAAATTTTGACATATTTTCATGTGACAACAAAGGTACTTTGATTAGCTATGTACATACATAGTTACTGATTTAATTAAATCTTTGCAGCAAAAAAAAGAGAATATTCTACAGTATCTCCATGATGTTATGCCACAGGACTTGGAGCATGAACTTCTAGAACAATAAGCAACATTATAGTTATTAATACACAGTAAACAAATAATAATACACATACCTTAAATCTTAAATACCGATAATACACATAGCTTAAATCCATGGAGCATCCAAGTGGACAGTGCAAAGAAACTCATGTGCTCATAAAGAACTGAGAACAATGCAATAAAAAAAGATAACAATAGATGAAAAGTCACTACTGAATAGCAGTGAGGAGTTTGACCCCAAACATGGCCTCCCACTGGTCCTTGATCCAGTTCACTAAACCTTGGATCTCCTTCACAGCCTCAGTCCTTAAAGGCCATGTTTTCTCCTCTTTGGCCAACTGCCAACACATGCACACATACAAATACACATGCACACAGAGTAATGTGAGGTGAGTAAGTACGGAACTGATACATTTGATTCATTATCAGACATAACTATATGACAAAATGGAAATGGAAAGGCAGTGCACTACTACTCTGAGGATATGTCCACACTAATACGTTTTAGTTTTAAAAATGCATCACTGTTGCTACAGTTACACGTCGTCCATACAACACAAAAGTGTTTGAGCCTCTAAAACGGAGCTTTTTGGAAATGCTGTTGGCCTTGTTGGCCTGTTGAAAACTTTTAGTGTGATACATCATGCGCCATCACTAGACCCTTTTCCAGAAGAAAATAAATGACATCAGCCTCGACTTCCAGTGGGGACTGCAGCATGGATAATGAATTATAAGCGCTGCTGACCTTGTTGCTTACCATGCGAAATTCTGCATTTTATGTCATTTATTTACTTCCGTTAATAGGTCACAAGATAGGAGCATGACGAATCTGGGAAGTCATCTCGTTATGACTGATAAGACCCAATAAGGAAGTGAATGCGAGTGTCTGAGTCATCATTTCTAAAAGCCTCCATTTTCAATCAACCATGCTAAAATGTTTTCAAATTAAAACAGGACCATTTCCAAAACACCCTGTTTTAGCGGCTTGAAACTCCTGAGTAGTATGAATGCCAGGTGTAAACACAGCATATTATACAGCGTATTAGCGTGGACATAGCCTGAGTCTCTAAACTTGTCTCAACCAGATTATATTCTGTGCAATGAAGTAAGGAACATCGGTTTAAAATATACACACCTCATCATAAAGTTGAATGTCCACCTTACATGGATCAGACGAAAATAGACGGATAGAGCTTACACAGCTGATAGGCTGCATTTCACGAACAGTGGCCTGACCACTGGTGGTTTCTGCCTTCTCATTGTCGGCGAGCCTGGAGCAGCTCTTACTCCACTGGTGATCTTCATCAAGGAGGCAAAGTGTTTCTTGAGTAGCCAGAAGAGTTACTGAGGTCAACAAGTCACCTGGGAGAAAGACATGCAAGATAAGACAACTGCAGACTTCAACACTTTGGGTGCTTTGGGTCACTGTTGTTCTGGAAGGTGAAATCTTCAGCTGCCTTACAGAGGCCTGCAGGTTTTGGGCCAAAATAGATTGGGATTTGGAACTATCCATGATTCCCTTTATCTTGAATATTGCCCCAGTCCCAGCTGCCATGAAAATGCTTCACTTATGCGCATGATGCTCTTTGGCTTTTAAGTTGTCTTGTTTTTGCACCAAATATATCTTTTAGAATTATGCCCAAAAAGGTCTACAAATAAAATAAAGCCATCAAGATGCTATTGAAGTGTAGAATTCCAGCTTTATGTCAAGGGGTTTAACCAAAATATTGCATTAACCATTGAGGAATTACAGCCATTTTTTTCATAGCCCCTCCATTTTCACAGACTCAAATGTAACTGGACAAACTAACAATTATAAATATAAGAATAATTTTTAATACTTGGACTTAAATCCTTTGCAAGTCTGAAACCAATGGACATAATGGATTACACTAGTCAAACAAATGGGGGTTAAATGTGCTTGGGCATGGTATGGATCGCCTACTGTGAGTATGCCTTTAATGTTGCAGTAGGGTCTCACTTAAAGGTTTTTTTTCCATGTACTTTTGTTTTTGTAAGTTTTGAAGGGCTGTCCTTTTCTTGGTAATGCCACTGTGGTTCCCCATTTAATCGACTTGTTGATAATGACGTTCACTTTTTATCTTGGTTGTGGGGTTGTGTAAGTGTTTTTATATCCACTATGTATAAAAAGGTGAACATGTACACTACCGGTCAAAAGATTGGGGTCACCTACTCTTTTTCATAGGTTTTTCTTTATTTTTTTTGCTTTCT
>JAQQZU010000036.1:21826058-21838873 GCA_030068025.1 Parauchenoglanis punctatus | reverse complement strand
AGTTATCATCGAAGTATCAGGATGAGACCTGTAGATGTGACCAGTGAAAACAAAAATACTGTGTTTAAAACATTGTATGGTGTAAAGGATACAAAGGACAAAAACGTGGTATTTAACTACAAAACCGGTGATGTTAGAATTCTAAAGTGAGAGGGTCATTTACCAAAAGTTACGAGCAAAACTATACACAAGAATTTTTTACCATATCCAAATGTATCCCCAGAATACCACCAGTCTACAAGTTGATAGACTATGACGGTGATCTAAAAATCAGTATTGATAGGGATAAAACATTTAAAGTGGAGAAGATTTTAGAAAGAAAGAAAGTGGGAAAAAAGTGTATGGTTTTGGTGAAATGGTTAGGGTGGCCTTCAAAATTTAACAGTTGGGTTCACAAAAAAGACGTGATTGACATTTAGCCCCTTTTTGTGTTAAAAATAAGTGTTTCTGGACCACGTGTCTCATTTGGTGCAAACGTTATTATGAGTGGTGAAGGGTTTTACGTAACGCTGCCGTGCAATTCGTCTCAGAGTGTGTACCCCGACAACGAGATTTCAAAGTACAGAACTAAACTCGCTAGACCGTTAATATATTGAAGGGTGCCTGGGAGGTCGGTCTAATGGAATTCCAGGACCCAAGAACATGGGAAACTTTTCGTGATGTTGACAGTACACTAACAAAAAATCCAAGCTGGCAACTGGAATCAAGCTACGTGTCGGGTATTACTCGACTATTATGGCGACAGTCCATGAGATCAACAACCACCTTGCGCAATACGGTGTAAAACTCGGTTACAATGATGTCATAAACAGAATTTATGTTGGCACTTAACACGACATAACTCTAATGTTCTATGGAAAACTCGCGTCGATTTTCGGGTTTAAGGATGGGGTTACTTTCGACCCTAGCTTAGCTAATAAACCCGCTGATGTGTATGGCGGGTTTATTATGATTATCATTATTAATTATGTCATGATTATTACATTTTTGTTTATAGTGACATAATAGAGTATCAAATCGTGGGTGACTACTTTGTATCTCTGTTGCGTTGTGTACATATAACCAGGAAAAACAAAAAGATAGTCACAATTAAATACGACATAGTATACTAGGTACGTGTGTCTAAAAGCTCACATGAGTGACATAGTCATAGAAGTGAAAATCGATCAGAACTACAACATGTCATTTAAGTACGGAAAGGTGATTTCAAAGCTCCATTTCAGGCCTGTGAAACAAACACAACAATATTAAAACAATGAAGCCGTTTACCCAAACGCGTCGGTTTGAAGGAATAACTGTCTATGTACCGCTGCTCAAAACACTCATCATACATGAAAATCAACTTACACCCCATCATAGTGATTTCTGGCGTAACACCAATTTTGGAAAAATGTTCCAACAGAAGGAAAGTGTCAAACCCTGCCGCATTGTGCACAATCCATTGTACCCCTTATGCTTGGGACGTCTAAACATGCTCAAAAGCTTGTCAATACATCCGTACCCTTCTGCTGTAAACTCTTCCCCATCAAATGTAATGGCACAGACAAAGTTAGCCCTGTGTTTACCATCCTCAAACAGTGTCTCAAAGTCAAAGAAAATATACTTGTTGTCTGTTTTTTTCAGTTTAATAGGTTTTATGTAACACTCATGTTTAGCGTCAGGTAACATATCCTCACCACAATGGACACAACAACCGATCACGCATTTGTGGGGTTTTGGGTTTTTTACACTAACATGATAGCGTCTGTTACAGCCCTTGCTATATTTTGTGACATCACATGGTGCTACCGAGACATCGGATTCATTTGTGGACATTGCCTGCTTGTGTTTTATAAAACAAAAATCTGATTTGCATTACCTTCAGCAATCATTGCAATATTTTGACCGCCCCTACCTCTTATGGCATTCAGGGTCATTACACACATCACAACTAAACTTACATGCATGATCTCTACGATTGCTATATCCTGTGTGATAAAACTGACAGACAAAAGCTTCACCTAGGAATGCGCTGAGATTCATTACATGATAGTAATGACTGTCGTGGAGGTATAAGAAGACTGTTCTAGATTGTGGTGTCTCACTTGCTGATATTTCTGTAATACCCCTGCATTCGTTCTGTAGAAGACAAAAATTTTGATACCCAACATACTCTCAAACTTGGAAACATCCTTAAAGCCAATTTTCTGCGGTACTGTTAAACCGACTCGCATAGCCATGTGTAAGGTTTATTATTGATTAGTTTGGAGTTAAAGTTGAGTTAAAGCACCTCTGGAGGTGAGGAGTTCTTCTTGCTAACCTGGGTCCAGCTAAGGCTGGCCGTACACCTAATGAATTTTCAAGTGATTTCACTGTTGCAGACAAATTTCCAGTGTTGGCCTAAAATCATGAGAGTTTTGCTTGAGTGTCAAAAAGTTGTCAGGACACCCATTCTCTCATTTTACTCTCACATTATTTAAGAGTGTTGATACGATAAAGTTCAATCCTACAGAAAAAAAAAAAGATTTGCCAACTGTAGCTGGACTTTTCATCAAAAATAAATTAAATCTACTCAGCTCTTGTCATCTGAGCCTGGGCTTGATGTAATGATGTGTTCTGCCAGCAACAGAGTGTTTCCCATGGCTCGTTTTGACATGATGTTAACTGGTCCAGCGATTGCAGGAAAAAATGGCGTGACCTTCTCAAAGCCATGGATGGAGATATTCAGATGAGGGGATGGTATAATTCCGATGGTATAATTCTTCCCTTTCTAATGAAAGGGGAGCCAAATCTGAACAGCTTGTTGAAGCACATGTTTTTCTGAAATTAGCAGCCCAAAAGAAACTAACTGGGTTGTCTTGTTTCAGACTTTGTGGGTTGGTAGGCACTCCAGATACACAAATGTATGTGCACAAGCAATGAAAAAGTGAGTTTTTCATATGTCACCTTTAATTCATGGTATCTTGCTATGTGTCAGAAAGTAAAAGGAAACAAATTAGTTAGTGTACTGTAGTAAAATTTCCTTAACCTTAACTGAGATTTTAAAAAGTGTACTGTGGGTGCTCTAGCCATAACTATAATTCTGTGGTTTGACCCTGGCATATACTCAGGTTACTTTGCTGGTGCATCTCTGCCAGTTACAGCCTGAAAGATCCAATAACGGCTGTACCATGCAGGTCAGGGTTAGAGGTCAGTTGCACAATGGTACCACGCTCTGGCAGCATACATGACATCCCATGTCAGCCCGTTTGAGCTGCCAGGTGCAGTGGTCTGTGCCCATTGATGGTTGCTGGGCCCCGATCAGCATCTGTCTCTTTAGACAATGGCCTACACTTAGTGGAGGGGCTGTGCCAAAGTGCCTGACGCTCTGATGTCCACCCATCCTTAACACCCACCCTCCCATTGACATGCCATGCAGTCTGCCATTTGACCCCTCAAAACCACCCAGCCAGCCTGTTGCCCACCAACCCTTAGAGTCCCCTGCCACCTTGAGTAGCAAAAAGCCTGTGGTTGCAGGAGCTTTGTTATAACTGATGAAAAGAAAAGGCAAATACACACACTTGCATAGAATTTAGACATATATTCATACACACAAACAAATAAAAATGTTAAGGTTACTATGTCAAATGCTTTTTCTGCGTCTAACATGGTGACTATTGCAGTGATGTTTTTTTTGTTGGACATCAGATTGTTGTGTGTTTTTGGATGAATGTCTACCTATTTTAAAGTCTATTTGATATGGGTGGATTGGGTTTGAATGATACTTTCAATGCGGTTGGTTAATGCTTGGCTGATGATATTCAGATCTGTGTTAATTACTGATATAGGAATATAACTAGAAAAGAGAGTGGGGTCTTTGCTAAGTTTAGGCAATACTGAGATCAAAGATGTATTCATGTGGGTGGTATATATGATATGGTTTTAATTTCTTTAACTGCTCTGATGAAAGGTGGTCAGGCAGTATGCCAAAAGTGTTTGTTGAACACGTTTAAAACTTCAACATTTAGTGTCCTTAGTTCCCAATCATTTACTGAGTGTTAAAAGAAAGAATTAGTGGTGAACATGCCCCTGTCCCAACTTTTTGGAACGTGTTGCCAGCATCAAATTCAGAATGAGTGTATATTTAGAAAAAACAATAAAGTTTATCAGTTTGAATACAATCTTTGTATTTGTTAGATTGAAAAAAATGGTCCCTTTTCTGTCCAATGACCTTTTTAACCCTGCTGTCATGGTCTGTTCGAATTTAAAGGTGCTTTTGCTTCTTCTCCTTTTCTCTGTTCCATAGAAAATTTAGGTCCTTGTGACATGACCGAAGATTGTTTAGGTTAAGCTATCGTAAAGAACATTATATACTGTTCCTGACTTATCTTATGTCATACTCCTTACGCAGGAGACTATTATTATGTCATATACGGAGACCACAAGTCTCCTTTTGTCCAAACAAGTTGTTTTTCTGCTTATCTGTTCCCTTGATAATGTTTTATGTTTTTATTTACCTTTTACACAGCGTCCCAACTTTTTATTTTTTAGAATCGCGGTTGTATGAACGTCTTATAAACATCTTTAATGGATCTGATTTAAATATTTCATAACTCATGAACATCTGCTAGACATCCTTGAAAGATCCACAAGAGGCACAGACGTATTAAAGATGAGCAAACGCCCTAAATAATAAGTCTTCCAGATAAAAACGGAGACGCAGACATCGCGAATATGTATTCTATTTTGCTTTTGTTGAGATCAGCGTTTCACTTCCACCGTGGTTGTCTAGAGTAGACTACATCATCTTACCAGCTGTCGCGCACCGTCAGTCTGACGTCACGGCGAGTCTACCTTACGCCGCCTTTCCTACCGCATCACAGCATTTTTTTTTTTTTTTTTTAGCTAAGGCAGTGATTAGCTTCAGTGTCAATTTGTTGTCATTGAAGGATTCAGTAAATATCGTGGTTCAAACGTCAAGTGTTTTGAAAATAGTGAACTGAAAGTCAGGTGCAGCATAACGGAACTGCGAGAGTCTTGCCAGGACCGTTTCTGTACTGTAACGATACCGCCCGAATCCCGGGGATATGGCCAGGCCAGAGCAGATCCTACTTCTAGAGCCTCAACACGATTTGAAATTCCGAGGTGAGTTATATACCTAGAAAAGGGCATTAGATTAAAGGCATGGATATGGGTTTAGAAATAAGGTAAAGAGGTCATTTTACTGCAAAGAAGGGGGTCTGTGACATGGCGTTTATGATAGGCCTCAGTTTTGTAATCAATATGGAACGCTACGAATGTCCTTTGTCGGTTTACGTTAGCTCGCATGCTAGCTAGGCAAAAATGTCATTTACGTCATAGTTCATAGTAAGTGTCATAGTCGTTCAGCTAAGCAGAGGTAAGCGATGTTAGCGTTAGCAGTAACTGCACGCATAAGCTACCTAGCTTGGTAATGTAGGCTATCTGTGTCCACAATAAGCCCACTGTGTTTTTTCCATTAGACACTCGATATTCCAATGTCTACCTATTGGTTTCCCCAACGAAACAAGTTGTTTATTCATGATAACAGTCACACACAGTTGAATGTGTGCTACTGTGCTGTTCGGTAGATGGTTTTGTGAAATCGAAACGTGCCAGTAATAAAAACTATAACGGACGTGTGTATTAACACATACACATGAATATAGAATCCAAGCAAATATGGTATGACCATTGAAAACGGTCTGAAAATAGGCTGCTGTTCACTTTTGCATATATGCATTATTCATGTATATATGTATTGCATGTAAATTTGTCAGAACTAATCGATGTATTACATAGTTAGAATAATATCAAAGAGGAATGGATTGAAGATGGAATTTTGTTCCGGTCTGGGATGACCAGCTTAATTGTACGACAAATGTCTGTGGTTCATTTTATGACAAACCACCATAAATTAGTTTTCTGCATCGGTTCAAGTTTTTTTCCCCTAAGACACTGTCCAGATGTTTTCAAGAGAACCTTTCAAAGCTCCAGTATACATTTTGGTAATAATTGCACCCAAAATAAAAGAGTAATCAAAACTTATTGCACAGCATTTCACTGTGCAGAATGACAGTGGCATGAAGCATACTTCAAAAGCAACCCAAGACTTTTTTTAAGGCAAATATGTGGGTGGAATTTTCTGCAATGGGTAGGATGGCCACCTGGCCAGAACCCAGTTGAGCATGTATTTCACTTGCTGAAAGCCAAACGCTCCAAGAACAAACAATAATTGAAAACAGCTACAGGAAATGCATGATAGAGCAACAGGGGAAAAAAAATAAATAAACACCAGGTAGTTTAGTTAGATATGGGCAATGCTATATGTAAAGAATGCAAAAGTAAAGTGAAGTACTGTGGTAATTCTGTGAACCTATGTGTTCACATTCACTACATCGCCTGGAGTGACAGAAAGAAACAGGTAATCGGCAGCACGTCTTCTCACAACTCACAACATGCTTTCCAGTGCAGTTATCCCCAAAATTCACAATGGGTGCAGAAGATCACACAGGCACTTGTGTGCTTAATATATAAGACTTGCAACCCTAAAGTGTGGTTGAGAATAAGGGATTCAGAAATCTGCTACATGAAGGTGATCCACACTACACTATACCTGCACGGTTATTCATTAGATAAATGTCAATGTGCAAATAAAGTACTTTCTGTACACATGAGTTCTGCTGGTCTACCTGCTGGCTTTTTGGATGGTATGGATTTTAGCAAATTGCTTTTTCTTGGGGGATGCATGAGTAAATATATGTATACTTATTTTGATGACCCAGAAGACATATTTCTCTCTGACCTCGTTTTTGAATTTTTTTCATGAACCCATTAGACGTTTTTGACATTTTAAACGCAAGAAAAAGTTTCCACAACCTCAGCAAACTCCTCATTTGTACTCAAAAACTATGGTAAGGCCTTCGATTAAATTATATGCTATTTGGTGTAGTTACTTAATGCAAAGACGATAGAAAATGGGTGTTTTTGAGTAGACTAAAATTGCCATATCGTCCTTGTTGCTTAACCACAATCTTGCTGTCATATTGTTTCTTTTTTGATGCTCTATTGAATTAAATAACTTTAATAATGATTAAACTTGTATGATTTTCCAACACTTTTTTTTTTTGTTTGGGGGATGAAAACAAAAACTGCCATCCCCCAGCTATATGCTGATGTGAAGCATCACAGTGACAGAGAATATAGCTCCTGTATACAGGATGGCAATTACATGTGACTCAGTCATATGTTACGGTAACCTGCCACCTGTGTCTGTGTTATGAGGAAGGTCATAAAATAAAATGATCAAATATAATTCAGTAAATATTTTTTGACCAGACAAAGTTTGAAATAAGTGTTATTAATATTTGTTATGGCTTCTGTAACGGGTATACATACTGTAAGGACCTGTTAAGAATGTGTTATATTTCATGGATACATATCCATAGTGTTACATATTGAATAATGTTAATTAGTGTTAAGAATAGTGATACATAATGAATCATGATGTGTATCGTATCGTGTGTTCTGTATTGGGATACATGATGTATTGTGAGGTTACTGGCAATACCCAGCCCAAGTGGGAATTGCATATATCCTAATTAGGGAAATTTTTTTTTTTAATTAGTTCAAAAGATGAGACATTAGACATTCCGTTTTTATGTCCTGATTTCTAGATGTGTTGCCTCACAGCAAGAAGGTTCTTGGTTTGAACCTTGCGGCCGATTGTACCTCCCCATGCCTGCGTGGGTTTCCTCTGGGCGCTTGGTTTTTTTTATCCCCACAGTTAAAAGACATGCAGATTAGGTCAACTGGCTACTCTAAATTGCCCATAGGTGTGATTGTGAGTTATGGCTCTGCGATAGATTGGCGACCTGCCCAAGTTGCACCCCACCTCCCTCCTGAAGTAAGCTTTGATTGGCTCCAGCTTTCCCCGTGACCCTGATGGATAAACGGTATAGGTAAAGAATTGGAGAACGGCACCTTTGTTGGCAGACCACCCAATTTTTAGGTGAACACCCAATTTCTATTGGAACAAATATTCTTAAAGTAAATAATGCTTAATATTTGGTTGCATATCCCTTGCTTGCAATAATTACGTCAACATCGTGACCTACTGACCTGAACAAACTAGCTTTCTTCTTTTGTAATGGTTTTCCATGCATGTACTACAGCTTCTTTTGGTTATCATTTGTTTTGGCAGTTTCTTCCTTCAATCACCTCTTCATGAGGTGAAATGCATGCTCAAACTATTTTTGTAAGGTCTGATGATTAATTTAGCCAGTCTAAAAACTTCCGCTTTTTCCCTGATGAAGCTCTTTGTTAAGTTACAGTGTGCTTTGGGTCATTGTCTTGCTGCAGGATGAAGTTCTCCCAAATAGATTGGATGTAGTACTCGGTAAATTGGCAGACGGAACGTTTCAGTAGGCTTCTGAATTCATTCTGGTGCTACCGTCATGAGTCACATCATCAATAAAGATTAGTGAGCCCATTCCAGAAGCCACCAATTGGAGTTGTGGAGGTTGTTGGTAATGTCATTTATGGGTTTTCTCACAGTCTTTCTGTCATCAACTGCTGCTGTTGTCCTTGGCCCACCTATTTGATGTCTGGTTGTGAGTACACCAGTGGTTTCTTTCTTTTCCAGGACCTTCCAAATTGTTATATTGGCTATATTCGATGCTTGTGCAATGCCTCTGATCGATTTTCCCTCTTTTACAGCTTCAAAATGTCTTCCTTTTTTCTATAGCCAGCTTTCTGGTCTTCGTATTGGTTTATCCAAATGCAGTCTTCTCAGGAGAAATCCAGTGCAATATACTTTCAAAACTTTTAATTATTTAAACAACCAATCTAACAGGGCACACCTGGGCAAGAAGACGTCACATGTTGTAATATTTTTGATCACCTGAAGAATGGGTGGGGTTCGAAAAACAGGTGCCATATTTAACACATCTAGATGTACATATCATGAAATGAAAGCTGGGTTTGCACCATTTGATTTACACAACATACCTGCCACTTTGAAGGTGCAGAAAACGCATATCAATTTCTATTAACATTTATCATTACCTGAAGTACCTGCCCTGACATTATGACAGCCGTTAAGTTAGGTAGCATTCAACTGGACTGCCAGCCTGCATAGAGAGCAGCTGTGCACATGCCCCTTGAATCAGTCTCTGGGTTGCCAGGTTGCGGTGATAGATGGGTGGAAATTGTACATTGTGGATTCACTTTCTAATTCAATGTTTTTTCTTTATTATTTAAGACACTTCATGTCTTAAAGTAATGATGGACTGTCATTGCTCTTTATTTAGTTGACATGATATGGATTACTATGGTTGTCAAATAAGGCTATTTACTGTATACCATCATCACCTAAACCCAGCACAACTGACGGTCTCAAACGAATTAAGAAGGCAAGAAATTCCACTAACTAACTTTTGACAAGGTGCACCTGTTAACTTAAATGCATTCTAAGTGACTACACCATGAAGCTGGTTAATGCCAATCTTGCCATCAGGGTCAATAGTGGATACTTTGAAGAAAATAAAATATGAAATATATTTTGTTTTTTAACATTTGCTTTCCACATAATTCCATGTGTTTTGTTATGATCTCTTCAGTATTGTTCTACAATGTAGAAAATAGTCCTAATGCAGACAAACCTATGAATGAGTGGGTTTGTCCAAACATTTGACTGGTACTCTATTTTTGTGCTCATTCACTGTAAGGGGATTTGTCAGGTACTGATGTTAGGTCAAAAGGCCTGCTGAGCAGGTTCGATTTTATCCCAAAGGTGTTCAGAGCCTTTGAGGTCAGGGAACTGTGCAGGCCAGTAGAGATCTTCCATACCAACCTTAAGATATATAAATTATATGTACTTTTAATAGTGATGTGAATAAACTGTTATAACAAATCTGTAATGAACAGTGAAGTTGAGCAGTGTGGTACTTACCCAGTTGTAACTTTTACAAAAGTATCTAATTGTCTTGTGTCTGTGTTTTTAGGTCCATTTACAGATGTGGTGACCACAACCCTAAAGCTTGCTAACCCCACTGATAGAAATGTGTGCTTTAAAGTGAAGACAACTGCACCACGTCGCTACTGTGTGCGTCCAAACAGTGGAGTGATTGAAGCTGGGACCTCAGTTAATGTCTCTGGTAAATAAACCAATTGATCCAGCAGAGTTAAATTGAATAGTTTTTAATCTTGTATCTAAAATTGTTAAATTAAAATAAGCTAATTTGTCATACCAATTGAAGTCAAAATCATATTGAATTCAATTTATCAATTCAATTTATTTTAAAATGTCTTTCTTCTTGCATGAACAATTAACAAGACTGGTTCATGTTTACAACACCACAATGTAGGCCTTTTTTTATCATAGTGTAGAATTTTTTGTAGCTTTATTTTTATATGCATTCTAGTTGGGCATTTATAAATTATTATTATTATTTTTTTTTTATTATTTTTTTTTTTAAAAAAGTGCTCGGTTAAGCAAAGCATTATATTGTTATCTTTTGCAATATCACTAGACTAGACACCTCAAAAATATACTTAGCTGATTCTTATAAATATTTTCAAAATGAACTACCTTGCAGCTGGCACTTTAAGGTAAATTCCAGACAATGAAGTTTGCTTTCGTATCACTTATAATATTTATTAGAATTATTTCCAATATACAATAAAATCAAAATATCTATCAAGACCTTTGTCAAGTACATTGAAGCCCTTGATTCTTCATTTCCTAAATATATTGGAAACATTATCTGGTCACTCTGAATGATTCTTCCACATATCTCAGGGAGTTGTTCATTGCCACTGTCACCTCTGGCTTGCTCATTAGGCATGAATCTAAATTTATATCTGAATATGTGTAAAGCTGCTTTGTGACAATGTCTGTTGTTAAAAACGCTGTGTAAGTGGAATTGAACTAAATTAAATTGCTTGTGGAATTTAGCCTTAAGGGAATTTAACATTTATAGGAATGGCAGCTATTTATAGGATCGATTTGAATTTAAAAGTATATAGGTATGTAGACAGATGATTCCATCATCATTTATTATTCTATTGTATCATTTAAGCATTTATTTGTTACTCCGTGAGCAAATTTTTATAACTTCTGACTTGTTTATGGCTTGCAGTAAATAATTTTACTTCCACCTTGTTTATTGTTTGGCCTGAGTAAGTACATGTAGAAACCTGGTGTGTATGGGTGGGAATGAGACTTCGGGAGACAGGCAGTTTTTGACTCAGATTTGTGCTCTAATTCATTATTCGGTGCCTTTTCGACATCTCAACAGAAAATGGGCCGACTGAAAAGGAATTGTTGCTTGCTCACAGCTATCGTCCCATTCAAGTTCACATTTCAAGTGTGTGAAACTTGAGATATCGAGATATGCTACTTGGCGGTTGCATGTTAGGTTTAAAGTTAAGGTTTTAGGGTTTGCTTTAAGTGTTAAGGTTGAGATTAGGGTTTGGTTAAGGACTGCAGCTTAAATCGAGTTTATTCTCTGCTATCGGCAACATTTATTTGCACCACAGTAGCATTTTTTGCCAAGATAGCACAAATGGTCAGAACACTGGCAGCACAGCAAAACAATACTGGAGGAGAGCTACAGCTGATGAACTGTTTGCTGTTCTCTAGAGCAAAATGATATGCATACATATTAGCTATTAGTGCGCTCATTTTGTCAGATTGAATACTACGAGTTGTCTCAGAAATATGTATTTGAGGCAGTACTCAGGCAAAATCACATCACTGTGCACATGCATGCAGTTTTGGAGGACGGCTGTGTTCTCATTAAAGTCAGATACTGGTCACTTGTAATTATGAATGTGAACCATCACGATAGGCAAGTCCGATCTGAGCAGAAAATCGGAATTGAGCAATGAGACATGCAGTGTGAACGTAGCCAAAGGAGGATGGAAAATTTTTATTTTGTGGGATGTGGCTGTGGTAGACTAAAATGTTAATCCGTAAATGATAAAATAACACTGAGGTAACAAAAACTGACAAAATTATAATGATTATCATTACATTTCTATTGACAACTGAGATTTTAATTAGCTTTTTATTGCCTTTCTTTATATTAAAGATAATTTTTTACTTCCTCCCTGCTTGTATGACCACCCTGCATGTAAATTGTGGTTTTCTTGTATGAATGATGCTGAAAGGAACACAGTGATAAATGATGAGCCCTGTGACTATTTTATTAAAACTGCACTTTTTAAATTAAACAGACATCAATTTGATTTGATCAATTCAATGATTCTCTTCAAAAAAGTTGTTTGCATTTTGATAACCCTTATTTTACATCACATTAAAATCACTATTCACAAGAAAAAGGAAGAAGCAAAACTGACTACTGTCAGAAAAAAAAAAACCAATAAAATTCAGTCATGGGAATGACTTCAGATAACATTGCACCTACAGACTGAAAATAATGCTATCCATAGCCAGATATTTCTTCTAAAATGAAAGAATTCCCTTGTGTTTACACATCAGTGGTTAGTCAATTTTTAGCCATTTTCAAATACATTTTTAATGTCTTTTTTGCAGTTATGCTGCAGCCATTTGATTATGACCCCAATGAGAAGAGCAAGCACAAGTTTATGGTGCAGTCTTTAGTGGCCCCACCTGACATGACTGACATGGAGGGCCTGGTGAGTACTCATCCAGAAACAGTAAAGTAAGGCTTTTATAACATGGAACAGAATCTCAGAATTGTGTGTGTGTGTTTGTGTGTATATATGTGTATGGGTATGTATATACACACGTGGACAAAATTGTTGGTACCCTTCAGGCAATGAAAGAAAAACTCACAATGGTCACAGAAATA
>JAQQZU010000036.1:21760960-21771404 GCA_030068025.1 Parauchenoglanis punctatus | reverse complement strand
GTACCTGTCACGCAGGTGTGATATTCGGATGTACCGATCCTGTGCAGGTGTTGTTACACGTGGTCTTCCACTGCGAGTAAATGTGGATGCAAAGTGGCTGCCAAAGCAGGAAACACATCAAACATGTTCTTGTTTTTTTATTAATACTTACTTACAACCCAGATCCCAAAAAAGCTGAGATGCTATGTAAAAAGGCCCTTGAAGGTGTGTAGTTCTCAGGGGAGCTCCCCAGGGTGTAGTTCCTCTCAACAAGTCCCTAGAACTGTTTGGTCCAAAAGTACCTAAGAACATACTTTGCTACAAATGAAATCCCTCACATGTACAAAGAGGGGAGAGCCAGTGTTGAAGACCAGCTGAAGAAGCGGTGTGGTATTCAGCCACCACAGTCATGTGGACCAGCTGTAGTGGAGGGTGGGAACCATTTATAAGATTTATTGTCCACTACCTCTCCTCAGAATGGCAACTTAAGTGCCATTATCTGCAGATTCATTTTTTCCCAAGGCTACATTTCAAACATCTCAGAAATGTTTGAAAATATGCTCCAGGATTGGAAAATTCCAAAGGCAAGTCAGTGTGGAATTATCATAGACAATGAAAAAAATAGGAAGAAGGCGGTTTTAGAGTTTCCTTGTGTTTGGCTCACTTGTTTTGGCCACAATTTATATTTGGCTATTAATAAAGTCTTGAAGATCCAAGGGGTGAACCAGCTGTCAGAGCATGTAACACTTCAGGCATTTTCTTGGACAAGTGTACATGACCGCGCATGTCAAAGAACAGTGACATTGCCACTCTTGAGAATGTCAAGTTCCTTTAACCAATCTATGACCTCACTGTTGCCCTGGCCCCAGAGAATCGAGTCATACTGTCCTCATTCACACCAACACTGGAACACATCGGCAGTTAAATCCTCACAGAGCAAGCTGAAGACAACATACTCCCCAGACAGATGAAGAAAGTAATAAGGGAAGACTTTCTACAAGTGAGATACACCGAGTGGGTGTAATAAGTGCCTCACATCTCATGCTTTGTGGCTGAATGATTTGTGGGAGCCTTCTGTAAGAACAGAACAGCTTCATGCAGAAAGGGAAGAAAATGAGACAGGAAAGGGAAGCAGTAGCACCACCACCACTAAGAGGAAAGAGACAAGTCTGTCTGGGTTCTTACAATGAATAACTTCAGAACAAGCCAACCTTAAGAAATGAAAACTTTCGTTTAAAGGTGCTGTCTGATGTGAAGATGTACATTTTCGGAAGCTTAGAATGAGCCCTTTTTAGCAACTTTGGGGTGTGATGTGGGTCCACTTCTACAGAGCTACCATGTTGAGCCTTTTCAATAGCCTGGAATGGACAAAGCTCTAGAGTGCCTTCCATGTTTAGTGTTTTTACAAGTGGCAGCATGAATCTGGAAGGAAGCACCAGAAGGAAGACAAGGAAGAAAAAAGGAAGACAAGGAAGGAGAAATAAAAGGAATCAGTGTTTGCTTGTTTCAGATCGCAAACTTTGAAAAATGGAAGCGCATAATTATTATTTAGCACAGAAAAAGAAGAATGTGTCAATATAAGTACTTGGCAGTATGTTACAGGCACCTGCAAGCCACCGTACATTGTAATACCTGCTTGGAAAGGGAGGGGTAATGTTGGGACGTTTGGTTGAATCCTACATAGTGGACCTTTAAGCGTCAATGTAACTGATAATAATAATTGTGAAATGCTATATACCATGATAGCATGAAACTGTTTTCATTTTCTGAGACGATTATCAGACTGTGAAAATCTTATACCATTGCAACCCTATGTGTTTGCAGGGATTTATGCCCATTCAGCCATAAGAGCATTAGTGAGCTGGGGCACACGTGTTGGGCGAGAAGGCCTGGCGCACAGTCGGCATTCCCATTCATTTCAAAGGTGTTTAACAGGGTTGAGGTCAGGGTTCTGAGCAGGGCGCTTAAGTTCTTCCGCACTAACTTTGGCAAATCATGTTACAGGAGCAGGAGCATTGATATGCTGGAACAGATTTGGGTTACTTAGACCCCGTTTACACTTGGTATTAAAATGCCTCTTGGGCGATATGATCACTACTGGATAATGCTAAATACAAGTATAAACGACCTCCAAGACGCATTCGCTCAAACCGCTTGCCGAGGTGGTCTGGGATGCATTTAACCACATACCTTCCATAGTGTAAACGCTAATGTGTTCTGATGCGTCCTCAACACGGACATAACAGGAAAATACCTCATTAATGCTGGACGTGGAGGTTGTATTGGTAACAGCGCGACATGCTAGAAAAAAATGGAGAGGAGCACCAATGTACATGGTTGGAGTGCAAGAAAATAATAACGGTATGTTTGCAGGTTTTATGTTTTAATATAATTTTGTGCGGGGACCTTTGACCTTCTAGTGGAAGTGATGTAGGCAGTAACAAAATTTGAACAAAAACGGTCAGCTGGACACCTTGGAGATGCAAGATAAACACAGGTGTAAACGGCAACGTGTCTTGGCAGTCCATTTGTGACATGAATGATCAAGACATATTTTAAAACCATGTTAACAGAGCCTTAGTTCTGGTGAATGAAAATATTCAGTACAGTATACAAAGACATGCTCGACAATTGCGTGCTTCCAACATTCTGGCAACAGTTTGAGGAAGGCTCACATATGGGTGTGATGGTCAAGTATCCACATACCTTTGGTCACATAGTGCATTTATGCATCATGCATAAATATGCATTTATTTAGCATAAGTACATTGAAAACCACAAAGCTAGCCATGGTACAGTATAATGCATTGATACAGTATAAAACACTGGGTCTAGGCATGATCAGTTTGGTTCTGTTCTAAGGCCAGTGTGGAAACTGAACATATTTCTGTTTTCTGGCACCAGGACAGTGGAAATAAATAATACTGATGCAGAGGGAAGGTTGGTGCTGTCTGACGGTGTTGTATACGCCAGTAAAGATCTCTCGGCAGATATTATCCTGGATATGGCAACTCTGACTGGAGGTCAGGTGTGTATATCAGTTTTTAAGCTTAAATAGCATTTTCTGCATGTAGGCTGCATATCACAGGTGGGTAGGAGAAGCTTCTTGAATTTTTTTCAAAATAATATCTTACTGTAGTTGTATTTTAATTCTGAATGACAGGCAAGCATATGGTAATTATCAAATGGCCTTATCTAATTATAATGGCATTTTTGATTACATAACTATTTATGGATTTATGAGTAAACCTGGAAAATCACATGGTGTAGAAAAATATTAGCAGCAGTGAAGCATAGATTCATTAAGTCAGTTTATGAGTACGGTTTCTGCAACACTCCATGTATCATTTACCATTTAGATAGACTATTCAAGCCATTATGATTTTAAAAAGGTACTCAACATTTTTCATGTAGTTTTAAATGGCATGTTTATAAGAGGCTGATTATAAGCCTCTTTTAGTCACTAGTGTAATACTGCATCTTTCATGCTCTGTGCAGTTTTTCAGAAAATCTCCTGCTTCATATGAAAAAATAAAATTACACAATTTACCAATTTTCATTTTGCTTTACAATAAGAGTCAAAATAATTTGCTGATATGCCATGAAAACAGTAAATATTACTGCTTATTATAGGAATAAGTAGAAAGAAGAGAATAAATTTGTTAGCTGAGTGTAGAACAATATAACGGAATTTTGAAGAGTCTCTATAATACGATGTTTGGTATGTATTGCTTTAGGGAATCTCCACTGGAAAATACCATGCTGCTATTATGACCAACAGTGAGCAGTGGGAGACGGCGTGTGTGAAAGCAGGCCGCAGTAGCGGTGATCTCACGCATCCTCTTGTCTACTGCCCTGAACTCCACTTCAGCGAATTCACCTCTGCAGTTGCTGACATGAAGAACTCTGTAGCAGTAAGATCAATGGAAGAACTTAGATAAATGGAAGTGATAATGGAATGTTAAAGTCCATTTGTTTTTTTCTTGCTAGACATAGTCAGGTCCATAAATATTTGGACATTGACAAAGCTACTGTAATTTTATTTGTCTTCCACAGTATATTGAAGGAGTTGCAGTTAAATAATGTATATGATCTCAAAGTGCAGACTTTCAGGTTTAATATGAGGTTATTTATATCCCAGTTGGGTGAAAGCATCACTTTTTATATGTGGTTCCCCTTTTTTAAGGGACCAAAAGTAATTGGACTAACTAACAATCATAAAATAAATTGTCATTTTTAATACTTGGTTGCAAATGCTTTGCAGCCAAAGACTGAAGTCTGGAAGTAGAAATCACCAATGGCTCTGCCAGACCTTTACAGCTGCTGTCTTCCTGCTTGTTCTTGTGGCATTTTTAGGAATATGAGCAACTTACTTACTGAAATTATATCCCAGCAACCTTTGGAGGACACTGTGTTATTGTATTTTCTGACTTTTGTTTGTTTCTTGTACAACCCCATACAACCAAAAAGTTGGAATGCTGAGTAAAATGTAAATAAAAACAGAATGCAATGATTTCCAAATCACGTAAACACTTATTTAATTGAAAATAGAACAAAGACAATATATCAAACATTGAAACTGAGAGATTTTATCGAGAAACTGTTTTTAAAAATATATGGTTTTTATTTGATTTCATTTTGAATTTGATGCCAGCAACATGCTTCAAAAGTGTTGGGACAGGGGCATGTTTACCATTGTGTTGCGTCACCTCTTCTTTTAACAACACTTTGTAAACATTTGGGAACTGAGGAGACCAGTTGCTGGAGTTTTGAAAGCTAAATGTTTTTGTTGTTTTTATTTATTTATTTTACACAGCATCCCAACATTTTTGGAACTGAGGTTGTAATTGTAAAGCAACCTTGGGTGTGACAAAGGCACCATATAAATTATTATTGTTATTGTTATTATTATTATCATTATTACAAGGGATCCTGCTTCTTTTGTCAGCAGTCACAACAGGGACCCATTTCCACTGGCAGTCGTACATACCCATATCATAATATGTAGTGGTATGTTTCCGATCATGAGCAGTTCTATGCCTGTTCCATACTCTTCTCTGCCCATTCTTCTGGTACAAGTTGATATTTTTTCAGCTGTCTATAGGATGTTGTTCCAGAACTGTACAAGCTTATTTTTAGAAAGGTTTTTCGCAAATTCTAATCTGATCTACCTGATTTAAGGCTTACCAATGGTTTTCATCTTGTGGTAAACCTTCTGTATATACTCTGGTGAATCCTTCTCTTGTTTGTTGACTTTGACACAGATATGCCTACCCCTGGTTGTTCTTGATCTGGCAAATCTTATGAAGTTTTTTTTTTTTCTGTTATCTACTAAAGTTGTTTTCCCATGTTCTTCCAGGCCCTTTGGTGTTCCTGAGCTGTGGTACCACAACCACATACAAAAAGTGATGTAATTCCTACACCATTCACCCTGTTTGGATGCAAATATCCCCAAATTATAATTGAAAGTTTGTACTTTGAGATCATATTCATTATGTAATTTCAACTCCAAATTGTAGTGGTATACAGCTAAAATAACTAACTTTGGGTCAGTGTCCAAATATTTACAGACTTGACTATATTACAGCATGTTGTATGGCCAAACGTTTGTGGACACCTGACCAACACCCCCGTATGAGCTTCTTGAACATCTCATTGTAGATTTAGTCATGGCTTTGCAGTTAATAACCACCACTCTTCTGGGAAGGCATTGCACTAGATTTTAGAGTGTGGCCCATTCAGCCACAAGAGCATTAGTGAGGTCAAGAACTGATGTCAGGCAAGGAGGCATAGGGCATAGCTAGCATTCCAATGAATCCCAAAAGCATTCAATGATAATGAGGTCTGAGTTTTGCGCCGACCTCTCAAGTTCTTCCAATCCATAACCATATCTTCAAACACCTCACTTTGTGCACAGGGGAATTTTCATGCTGGAACATGTTTGGGCTTGGCCCCTTAGATCCAGTGAAGGGAAATTGTAATGCTACAGTACAACTTTGTGGAAGCACTTTGGCACAGGCCCATATATTGGTGCAATGGTCACATATACACATACTTTTGGCTATATAGTATAAGATTCATATTGACTGAGATACCTAGCAGCATCACCTCTTCGATGTTGATGACTTGTACACTGATGCATGCAGCAAGATGTGCATATATGGCTTATCAGTCAGAAGAATTCCCCCATTTACATGTATTAATAGGACATCCTCAAGAACAATATTTTACTTATATACAGTATATGTTAAGCAGTTGGTAAAATACATTTTCTTTCCTGCAGGACCGTGAAAATGCTCAGAGTTCCTGTGCTGGCCTCTTTATTGGCTCTCACTTGGGTTTTGACTGGCCTGGCGTGTGGGTGCATGTGGATATTGCCTCACCTGTGCATTCTGTGAGTAGAATGTTTTCAAGGATATATGAAACTATTAAAAAACATGTATTATTTTATGTTACTTATTTCCTCCCAGTTTGGTCTTTCACTTCCACTAGCTAGCTGTCCAGTCCCAGTCAACAAGTACCAACCAAAGTACCAACTGGAGTGAGAAGGCTAGCATGTGCTTCCTCAAGAGACATATGAAGCCAGCCACTGTATTTTTTTCATGCTGTGATACAGCATAGCTGAACACCTGCTACTGTCTTCAGCAAACATGAGCTCACAGATGCCCACAATTGTTTGACTTTCTCTGATTAACATGAGAGAGTAACTCTGCAAGATAATTTGGCATTCTTGGACTCAAGTCACTATCTGTGGCATCATCTGGACTTGAAAATACAGTCTCCTAACAATAGACCAAATGCTTTGGGAGCCATCTAATTATTACCCTGATAAATCCTACCAACTAAGGTAACTAACAAGGTGTGGACCAAAGTCTATGGTAGCACCTAAGGTTCCTAACAAGCTGGGCTATGCTATGCTGGGCTATGCAAGAAAATAATTTCACTGTACTGTAATGTATATATGATGAATAGAGGCATCATGTTCTTGATGACCATTACGTTCTGATCCTATCCTTTATGAAAGCTACTATATGAACCAAATATATTGAATTAAGGATAAATATGTGGTTGTACAGTCATGGTAAAAGAAAGTACACTCTCTTTCAATTCTATGTTTTTATGCATCACAATTCACTAAATAACAATTGTGTGGTCCTCACCAACTTTCATATACAAACAAATAACCTTAGGTCCCAACGAAAATACAACCCAACAAATTTTTAATATGTTGAACAGTAATAGTAGGTATCTTTTTTTCTAAAAGTAAACCAACATTCAGAAAGCATGTGGGGAAAATATAAGGACACCCTATAATTCAGTAACATAAGGTTACTAAAGGTAAAGAAAGTAAAGGTTTTCTGTAGGAGTTTATCAGTCTCTCATATCATTTTGGAATTTTGTCCCTCTCTTCCTTACCACAAGTCTGTATTGACAGACTCAATGGGGGATTTGGCACTTTCCATTGTTTGGGACGTTTGTCACAATTTTACTTGAAACAGGCCTACAATACATTTTCACTAGTGCAATCATTGCTTTCAAGCTGAATAAATACACAGGGGACAGGGGCATGTTTACCATTGTGTTGCATCATCTCTTCTTTCAACAACACTTTATAAACATTTGGGAACCAAGGAGACCAGTTGCTGGAGTTTTGAAAGCTAAATGTTTTTATTGTTTTTATTTACATTTTACACAGCATCCTAACATTTTTTGAAATGGGGTTGTAATTATAAAGCAAACTTGGGTGTGACAAAGGCACCATATAAATAATAATAATGATGATGATGATTATTATTATTATTATTATTATTATTGACACATATGTCTACCACTGGTTTTGCAAGCACTGGTTTCAAGCTGAATAAAATACACAGCAATACAGAAAATGCACTCCAATAGTGAATTTAAATAAAGTGTTTGCCCCCAACGCAGCCCTTTCAGCAAATTCAGCAAATCCAAATGCAAAATGGTGGTTAAATGCAGATTGCCACACAGCTCGAGCACGTTTCAAACAATTCTTCCTTCAAAACCATGCTCTAGTTTCATTCAAACAAACCATTCCAATTTCAGTCCAATAACTTCACAAGCACTACAAATGAAATAAGCTTTTCAGATTTCTCCAAGAGTAAAAAAAAAAATTTATTTGGCCATTAGCAGTGCCCCTTAAAGGGCCCAGTCAATCAGAACATTTACCAAAATTGGCTGCACTCGGGGAAAAAAGATGTCAAGGTCACATTCAAAGTCAGAAAGTGAGCCAGAAGAATTATTGGGGTGCAGCTACCACAGACAGTAAGGCAGCTCCTTGTCACTTTTGTTGGCTTACATTATCAAAATTAAGTGTTTGGCTGTGCAGTAGACAACAAAGTAGTTAACAAAATGCTCACCAAGAAGTAGCATCAATTTGGCTTCAGGTATCTCCATCCAAACTCTGAGTGTTTGAGTGGCTCTGTCCATGGTGTGTTTTTTTTTTTTTTTTTTTTTCTTCATTTATTTATTAAAAACTGTCTATGCTCTGGGCCCTTTGAGGATGCCCTCTTTAACTGATCAAGTGGTCTGGGGCATATGTCAAAATAAAAGAATGTAAAACAAAAAACAGAGCCAAGGAAAACAAGTTTAAAAGCAAATCTGGCTCCTACAGGCCATGATAAAACGTACAATGGAAGGAGAGTGTACTTTCTTTCTGTACATTCTCATAACTGAATGTCAAAATTTCAGTTCAAAATTTTATTGCTCAGTGTTCCATGTTGTGTTGAATGGTCACATGCTGCTTCAGAATTCTTTACATTTATTGGTTTGCCCTTATTTAGCATTTTTCCTAGAGGCATTTTCACACATTTATCAAGAAATAAATTTATGTAATCTTTTTTCCCCCTAAGATTGAGAAGTACATAAAATATAAGATACACACTCATTGGTCATTTTAATAGCAAACTCTGTACCCTTGCTTGTTCATGCAGTTATCCAATCAGCCAATTATTTGGCAACAGCACTGTATGAAAATCTGTATGAAAATCCCAGATAATCAGGAGTTTTTGAAACACCCGCCCATCTTGCACCAACAATCATGCCATGGCTAAGGTCACTGAGCTCCAAGGTCACTGATTTTACCACATTCTGATGTTTGATGTAAACATTAACTGAAGATTTTATGCATTGCACTTCACCCACATGATTGGCTGACTGGATAGTTGCATTAAAGTACAGGTGTTCCTAATAAAGTAGCAATATATATATATATATATATATATATAAAGTATAAAATAATAATAATAGTAAGAAATAATAATACTAAGAAATAGTAAATAATAATTTACATGAAGTGAGCGTACTGTATGTAACATCTGAGGATTGAACTGTTAGAACACAGAAGCAGATTTTAAAAAGTTATAGGCTGATTTTAAAAACATAAGTATGTCACTATTGGCAACTTTGGTATATGGCAATTAAGTAGCTGGCTTTGTAACATTACTATGTAAGTGTCTAATAAACAGTTAATGTGCTGTATTACAGGGTGAACGTGCTACAGGTTTTGGAGTAGCTCTGCTTTTGGCTCTGTTTGGTCAGGCATCTGAAGACCCACTCCTCAATATGGTGTCTCCATTGGGCATCACTGCTGCAAATGCTTCCTCAGGAGACCAGATGGAGAGAGACAGCAAAAGGAGAAGATTAGTCTGAAGATCACCTCAAGCTGCTCCAGTTTCTATATTCTGAAACCAGTCCGAAAGCAGCAATATAACTTTAAATGCATAAATACACACACTCCTCATTTGTTTGACCATCAAGCACTGACCATCTCAAAATTACTATTTTTATTCACCTTACTAGACATAAGAACACATGCAGTAGTGATGTACTGAATAAAATGGTGTCAAAATAAATTTATAAGATATCACAGCGACGCTTACATGTACATTATTTAGAACAATGCAAAGGCAATGTTTCTGCTGCAGAATAGTGACTTTACTTCGCCCGACCAAACACATGAGGAGAGTGGGAATTTGTAATTACATAATATATAATGGCATGTAGAACTAAAATAGTGGTGCAAAACGGTAAACACTGAATTCATGCACCACATTTGTGTGTAAGGTGTGAAAGCTTTGTAAAAGCTTTATGTAATGAATAAGATAGCTAGATAGATAGAGAGAACTTTATTAATCCCTCGGGAAGGCTTCTCCGGGAAATTCAGTTTCCAGTAGCAGCACACTGACAGACAGTTTAAACAAGAATTATATATCAAAAATCTAGAATAGAATATAAAATAGGGAAAATAAGAAAAATCAATACAATATGGCATATATGTAAAATAAAATATAGCATTTATATATATATACACACACATACATATACATATATACAGTACTGTGCAAAAGTTTTAGGCAGGTGTGAAAAATGCTGTAAACAAAGAATGCTTTCAGAAATATAAATAATGATTGTTTATTTTTATCAATTTACAAAATGCAAA
>JAQQZU010000036.1:21738814-21760860 GCA_030068025.1 Parauchenoglanis punctatus | reverse complement strand
TCTGTGTATTGACTCTGCCTCTCGCTGGACGACTTTTCCTCGCTGCCTCTCTTCTGTCTCCGCACCCCGGACTGCGACCAGGACGCCGCCGAGGCACCGTAAGACTTTGCCATTCGTGTCGCACACGCCGCTGCGCTTGTGGTCTCACATTACATCGTCTCTCAGGGACGTGACACATTTGTTAGCCAGTCACAAGACTGTAGTCAAACTTTGTAATCAATACAGTATAGATAGTATAGTATAGATATAGTATGGATTTTTCTTGGTTTGTAAATTCTTGTTGACTCATTAAAATATCATTTTGAAGTTGCTTCTGTTTGCATTTTTTTTTCATTTGCATATCAATATAACATTATATAAAATGTTTTTAATTGTCTGGATCCATAATCTTTTATGTTTCTTTTGAAAGGCATGTTAGACATCACACCCTGCAAAAACTAATTTCAGGAGGTACCCCTGAACACCCCCAGCAACACTCTACATAAGAATATATACTTTGCAATCTGACATTAAAATATTTACTTATATAATATAATTCACAGAGTCGTTTTTATTCTAATACAACTTTATGCTGACATATGGTAATAGACTGAAAAGACTCTTAAAAGACTAAAGTCTGCATTTAAAGACAATTCACTGTATTTTTGTCCCAAACTGGTTTTGCAAAGTCCGGGGATCTCCCGGGGACACTAGTGCCAAGACTGCGACTAGATTACTTTAGAGATTATTTCCCTTCATGCTCCTGTACACTTTGCTGCTTCCCATTTAGTGCTGGAGAGAGCTCACCTGTCGGCTGTCAGACATCCCATGAATACCTGAAACTCACTTCAACACTTCAACTCACTGTTACGGTTAATTAGCCCACCATGGGCAATAGAAAAGCCACTTCTTTAAACAGTGCAGTGAATAACACTTAAGAATTTTAGTAATAATTAGCAATTTTTTGGGCTAAACGATCTCTCATAGCAATTAGGATTTTCTCTCACTCTCTGGCTACGTCTTTCACTCACACACGCACGCACGCACGCTTCTCTCTCTCTCTCTCTCACTCTCTCTCCCTCTCTCTCTCTCTCTCTCTCTCTTCCGGTCGTTCTCAAAAAATTAAAATAAATCCGGGATATTGTATATAATTTGCGGGAGTCAGGGAGCCGCTATCAATATGCGGGAGACTCCCGGCAGACTTCCGGAACTTCTGGGCGAGGTGGGATGTCTGGCATATATTCCCCTCGGAATATTAAACATTTCCCAACCATTTCTTTCTGCTGTTACATGCTGTATACTGCCTTGTAATCTCTGCTTTAAACCGTGAAGAGTGCCGCTTTCTGCCCCCTATTTGCGCGCGCATCTCTGTGATGACGTTGTACAGAAACCTGCCTATATAAAGCCTAAGATCGTTAATATGCTCATATGACTGTCACAGGGACATCATGCTTTCGCTTTTCCTCTTTTGTCTCTTTACACTGTCTGGTGTTTTTGCTGGACGGTATTTTGACGCCAGTCAACCGTGTTTCAAACCTCTACCGAGAAGAAGTCAACTGGAACTGAAGTAAGAATGTGTAACTGTTTAATTAACCTTTCCATAGTTCATTTAGAAAGGCTACGAGTACGTAGTTTTGTGCCAGAAGTATATATTAAAGTGTCGCTCTGACTTTCGTTTGCTAATGAAAAGTTTTGTGGTTGTTTATAATGTATCACGTGGGTTTCACAGGTGAAAGATTGTTATAACCTTTTGTCAGTGAGATTGATTTTGCTGCATGATTAACACAAGGGAACCGCGAACGCTCACAAACTGTCCCCAGTAACACCGTAAATAGCTACATAATGAACTTTGGAAAACTTTTAATGTGGAGTGTATTTAAAGTAATGCTTAAGTGATATAATGTAATCTTAGGAAGAGGCAACATATGAGCTATTTAATGCCTACAAGCAATTTGTAATAAGTTACTGTAGTTCCTCTCGGAAAAATAAGGGAAATAATAACACAAAAGCCCCTGAAGTAAACCCACAACGTATGCGATTTTAATATTGACTTGAAACCCGAACAGAGAATAAAATGATAAAATGCCATGTATAGTGGATCACATTTCATAATAGTGTAGTTCCTGGGTACAAAAAAAAAAGATGAGACGCTGAGTCAACGTTTATCTGAAACCAAGTTTACGTTTTCTCTTTGTACAGCTGTCATGCAGTGCAACCTGATTTACTTCCTTCATTTACTTCCTTAGCTGGATCATGGTTGTATGATTTGGTGTGGTTTGTCAGCTTATTGACAGGGTCATTGGCATTTGAGATTTATTTGTTTCCATAAGTTGACAGAAATGTACCATTATATCATGCTTTGATTCCATATTTCTTTTTTTGCCCTTGAAACTACACAGTCCAGTCTGTTTTGAGTTTGTGCCAAATTGAAATGGATATATTTTCTCAGGACTGTTCCACGTCCTCATGAATATGTGAATGTTGTGGAGCTGCCCAAAGCCTGGGACTGGAGAAATGTCAACGGCACCAACTTTGTCAGTACTACACGCAATCAGCACATCCCACAATACTGTGGATCCTGTTGGGCTCATGGTAGTACAAGCGCACTTGCAGGTACACTCGCAAGAAGAAGGGGAAAAAGCCTGTGATTTTTTTTAAGATTTAGTAAGATTCAAGGTTATTTGTTACAAAGGGTTTTGGCAAATGAAATGGGCTTCAGTAACATTTTAACCATCTTCTCATGACTTTGATTAACCTACAGGGTCATATGATCAGTCATAAGTCATTTAACACATGACTTGCACCTGATCTGGCAGTACCACATGCTCTGTACAAAACAAGGAAGTGGTAAAAAAAACAGGGGTGTGTTTCCCATACAATGACGAAGGATAGCATTGAACTAACACGGTACAATGCATCGTTAAACTAACCAAAATCTGTTTCCCAAAACTGTCATACCTTGTTCATATCTCAGTAGTGTGGCCCACGTCGGTTTGCACCACCATAATTTGAACTACAATGTGTATGGTAAGGGGCATGGTTTCGGAACTTGATTTGTTTACAGAGCTTTAAACTGATTTAGTTTTTAATTTTGATTTAATTTTAAATAAAAAAAATTATTTTAATTTGAGTGTTCTGGGTGGGTTGGGTACAGTATTTTAAGTCTGAATGCTCTGGTATTACTAAATATTTTGAAATAGAAAGTGTTTGGGTAAGAGTTTCTTGGTTCACACTCTTTGTGTGTCTTAGTCAGGTCTATGGCCTGAGCATACACAAGTTGGTTAATTAGCTTGGTTATTGTTAATTTATTCTTTAAAAACAATTAAAAATAAGAAACCATTATCAGGCACCTTTAAGAACTGAAAGAAATGAAAATGATTAGTAAGTAAAGCCTAATTTTTTATCATTAATTTGCATTAACTAAATAGGCAGAATATATGCAGGAAATCTACATAGGCTTTAGCTAATGTATTTTAGTGAAGCATTAGTGAAATTTTCTTTTCTCAAGTATTTTTTCCCCAGTACTTGTTATTTTGTCTAGTATTTTTTTTTCTTCATTCAATGCAATGCATTAGTGGCTCAGTGATATAGAAGCCTGTGGATGATGCCCAACATAATAGACGTAATTCCCGTGTGCATAGAGATAGTTTCCTATCCCGAGTAGTGAGGCATGCTTTCATCTTTTCTGCAGTCAAAGCTCTCGATAATGAAGACTAGAATCATTAAGGTGCTTTAAAGATTTCTTTGTTGTCTGTTGTCTCTTGATATATATTTGTAATTAAGACTATCTTGAGAACAACAAATCTTCATAGACCACTGCAAAACTGTAAATGTTGGATTAATGTATCCTAAATTATTTACATATAGCTAGATAGGTTGACTCGATCTCCTCACTAACAAGCTACCCTACAATCATATCACAGGCTTGAATCCTCCACATGTAGTTTATTTAACCACCTCCCACTGTACCAGGTTCACCACATCAACCACCTTGAATTTGTGAATTCCGCTTACTGACATGGTAACTACACCCTTTCACTGAATTTCCGCCATAGAAGATGTAATCACCACGCCAGTAATGATGTAGTCACCAGGACCTAACAACTAACTACAGCTTGAGAGCTGTATTTTGAAGTACACAACTTAACAAAAGTGTTTGCAAAGTTTCATTCAAACTATGGTTTTGGGAAACAGCTGTGTTGCTTAACAATGATTCATACTATGAAAGTTCTCAACATAGTTACCTTGCTAGTTTGAACTATGGTTTTGGGAAACACTTGCATTGCTACCACATGTTTCAAAATATAGAAGTTGCTAACTCCATTAGGAACTATGCTTTTAGGAAACACACCCCAGAGATGTTCATGCTTGGCTGTGATGTCCTAACCATATTAACCCCTTTTCATAAGAATAGAAAAAATGGGTGGATGTCTAATCAAAGCTTCTGTTCTCTTCACATTGCTGATTCTATAAAAGATTGTATTTGTTATTTAATACAGATCGCATTAACATAAAGCGGAGAGGAGCATGGCCTTCTGCATATCTCTCAGTCCAGAACGTTATTGACTGTGGGCAGGCTGGGTCCTGCCATGGGGGTGATCACAAAGGTGTGTGGGCGTATGCCAACCTTCATGGCATCCCTGATGAAACGTGCAACAACTATCAGGCCAAAGACCAAAGTAAGATTTCAAGTGGAAACACATAATTAAGTATGATGTATGCATTCAGTATATCAAAATTCAAAATGAGTTAAAATAAGCTGTTCACATGTTGCTCATATGATTGAAATAGGAGACCATGCATGGCCACTTTTATGGTATGGAGAATTTGTGATTTGGCCCATTGCAAAGTATAGTGTGGTACAACCAGCTCCAGAATTATTGGAACCCTTACCAAAACATCCAAAAAAAAAAATTTTTTTTAACAAACCCCACATATGCCAGTAACAATACATATTCATGATTTTCAGTCCTTTAATATCGTTCTTTCCCTTTAATTTCAACACACTTTTTTATCACATTACATTTGAACATTCTTAAATCTCTTCCATGTTGATGAATGGCTAGGAGAATTAGTTTTTTCTCTCACTTTATTTTTATCACAGTCAAACAGGAAGTCCTGGAAGACTGAGAACTTATACCCTGAGTAGCTAGTAATTACTAACTAGTAGTAACTTAATTTAAAAATAGAAATAGAAACAGGGGCAACACACTGGTGCAGTGGTTAGCACTGTCGCCTCACAGCAAGAAGGTCCTGGGTTCGATCACTGGGTGTGGAGTTTGCATGTTCTCCCCGTGCATGCGTGGGTTTCCTCTGGGTGCTCCAGTTTCCTCCCACAGTCCAATGACATGCAGATTAGGTCAACTGGCTACTCTACATTGCCCATAGGTGTGAATGCAAGTGTGTGTGGTTGTTTGTCTGTGTTGGCCCTGTGGTGGACTGGTGACCTGCCCAGGGTGTACCCTGCCTCTCGCCCGAAGATGCTGGGATTGGCTCCAGCTTCCCCGCGACCCAGATGGATAAAGCGGTATAGATAATGGATTTATTATATATTTATATTTAAAATATTTGTAGACACCTGACTGTAACACCCAAATGTGGGCCTGCCCCAAACTTTGGGAGCACACAATTGTATAGGATGTCTGTCTACAGTAACACTACAATTTCCAGTGGAACTAAGAGGGCTAGTCCAACCATGCTCCAGCATGACAATGCCCCTTTGCACAAAGTTCCATAAGGACATGGTTTGCCAAGTTTGAAGAACTTGAGTGGCCTGCACAAAGCCCTGAGCAAAAAACACACTGAACACTTTTTTCTTTTTGAGAAATGAAATGCTGAATGCACCCTAGGCATCCTCCCCCAACACTCACTTATGGACCTCACTAATGTGCTTGTGGTTGAATGGGCAAGTTATAACCATGGACCAAAAAATTACGAACATAGCCATGCAATCTCCAGATAACTCCATTTTAATGCACCCGGTTTTGGAAAAAGATGTCCAACAAATTCATAGGTGTGATGGTCATATGTCAACATACTTTTGGCCATATAAGGTATTTTCTGTCTAAGATTATATGGACACTGTTGCCAAAATGTAAAATTTAACTATTGATACTATTATATTTTAAACTGCCTACTTGCTATTTACAACAATGACACCGTGGGCTCTCTAGTGAGATGTTTGAAATAATTTGGAGACACCCTCGTGATTATGTATGACCTGTGGATGCAAAATTTTGAAAAACTACAATGGTTATGGTTATGGTATATTCAGGGAAGCCAGATAGCTAGCGGGTACTGCTAATAAGCAGTCACAAGCAGAGCAATAGGAGGCAAGCAGAGAGCAACTGTAGGTATTTCAACGTACACTGAGCTAAATAACTAAACTTAGTATTTCTGACAACCAGTAGGATAAACAAATTCTAGCTTGCTGTCATTGTTTTTGGAAGTGAGGCAGGCTCTTTCTGGTTTAGGAGTATCAGAGTAATGTTTCAGAATTTAGGAGCATCAGAATTACATTTTTGCACAATGCATGCTGGATGTTCTAGTTTCGCTACATAGAGGTGGGGCAAACAAGAAATCATGTATTAAGTTGAAGCACAGACACTAAGCAATAGAATAACATGCATCAGAATAAAATATACCATAAAAAACATTACATTCTAGTTTTTTTTTTTTTTTTGCTAAAACTTTCCAAATTCCTAATTAAGCCCAGAAATGTTGTAAAAAAAAATTTTTTAACCCATGTTTGCCATGATGGTATTTTTTTCTACTTATGGATAGAAAATGTGGGATTGTATGTACACAATGTAGGATTTTGATAGATAGACGTATAGAGAGTGCATTCTGCATTTCGCCTCATTACAAGTGGCAGTGTGAATCCAGAAGGAAACGTTGGCAGGACAGCAAAGAAGAAGAAAGGAAGACAAAGAAAAAAAATTAAAGGAATTAGTGTTTGCTGATACGGGCTAACAATTTTAAGAATCCAAATTTTGAACAGTGGAGGATCATTCTTATTATATAGCATGGAAAAGGCAAGGAAGTGTGAAAATAAGTAGTTGGAAAGTATGCTACCAGCACCTGACAGCCGCTATACTTTGATACACTCTTAAAAAGACGTCGGTAAAGAAGGGGCATTCAAGTGGTTGAATCTTACACAGTGGACCTTTTAATGAAATGTTCTAAAAGCAGTACAACCATCATAACGATAACACTTGGCTGGCAAGGAATCACAATGTATGGTTTTTTTTTTCTCCCACCACTTTAAATGCATATTTCAGGGCATCAATGTGGCCTTGTTTGCTGGCATCATACCCATTGATACAGTGAGCTAAAGTTGTAATCACATAATTGACCTTTAATAAACTTCATAACGAGAGTTTACAAATTTCAGGATGGCTGCAGAACTCTCCTCTTCAAAATGAACATTCAAATTTAACATACCAAATACGCATTCACTTAACATTTTGTCTAGTTCCATTGAAACCAAAAAAAATTAACTCTATTCTCTGTGACTTGCATGGTTTCAGAATGCAAGCCATTTAATGAGTGTGGAACATGCACTACATTTGGCCAGTGCAATGTTGTGAAGAATTACACTCTTTGGAAGGTGGGAGACTATGGGTCCGCAAATGGACTGGAGAAGATGAAAGCTGAGATTTATGCTGGAGGACCCATCAGGTACATGAAGGGAAATATGACCACAAAGACTTATTATCCTTTGCTTTGTTTGTTTTTACTTGTTATGCCTTTTCTATTTGCATACAAAACCAGTGTGGATGCATTGGTAAAACTCTGATCATGTGATAATGTGCACACTTGGTTCCTCTTTAAGGCTGAACATAGTTACACATGAACAAGTATACAGGTGAATTAAATGGCATTTACTATGAATCAGCAGTGCAACTAGTGGGCACTGTTATGCATTGAAAGGTATTTTCCTGGCAGGGATTGCATCTAGTTTTCCCATTATGGGGTAGAGTATTTAAAATCCATACATTATTGACTGGAAATCTAATTGATAAACATTTGTACCCTGTTGGGAGTAGTCTCTTTGTCTATTTGTGTGAAGTAAAACAGTGAAACTAAAATAAATCATGTCAGAACTTTTTCCACCCTCAATGTGAAATTTCAACATATAAAAATTAAGTGAAACACACTCAAACATTTTAGGGAAAAATAAAAAAGATACCTGGTTGCATAAGTGTGCAAACCCTTTTATAATTGGGGATGCAGTTGTGTTGAATGAACCAATCACATCCAGTCTCATGTTCAGAAGTAATTATAACATGTGTCATCAATGAAATTATTCTGATTAACCCCAAATAAACTGTTTTCTGTACATCATTTTGATTTCATCTGATTGCTGAAGCCATGGTCCTCTAAGAGCTTAGAGAGCCTGTATGGTATTTCACTTGTTGAAAGGCAACAATCAGGAGAGGGACATTCAATCAAGACATTAGATGTACCAAGGAACATAGTGAATGCCATCGTCAACAAGTGGAAAAATGGAGCACCACAGTAAATTCACCAAGAACAGGATGTCTCTCCAACATTTTACAAAAGAACAAGACAAAAACTTTCCATGGAGGCTGTCTGTAGACCTACAGAAACATTAAAGGAACATATGACAAATAAAATTACTCTCTGCATGTGGCAACAATCTCTTGTATTCTCCACATGTCTGGGCTATGTGGTAGGGTGGCTCTACAGAAGCCCTTTCTCACAAAAAAATCCAAGTCTTACTAAATCACCCACAACTGTAGTAAAATGGTCTTCTTCTTTCGGCTTATTCCCTGTTCAGGGTCGCCAGCGGCTGGGGTTTTTCCGTCAGATGCCCTTCCTGACGCAATTCCCAATTCATCCGGGCTTGGGACTGACCCCACAAAACACAAACTGTGCTCCCTGGTGGCTGGGATCATTCACACTCACAATCACACCTATGGGCAATTTAGAGTAGCCAATTAACTTAATTCGTATGTTTTTGGACCGTGGTAGGAACCTGGAATCCACGGAGGAAACCCACACATGCACAGGAAGAACATGCAAACTCCACACAAAGGCACAGAGATCAAACCCAGGACCTTCTTGCTGTGAGGCAACAGTGCTAACCACTACACCACCATGCTGCCTGAAATGTGTTATTGTCTGATGAGAACAATTCAAAAATCTATAAAAATTCAAAACTATGTTTTGCACAAAAAAAAACACCACCAAAAGAACACCATACCCAAGATGAAGCATGGTGGTGTTAGCGTCATGCTTTAGGGCTGCTTTTCTTCAGCCAGAACTGGGCTTTTATCCAGGTGGAGGGAAGCATGAAAAGTTAAAAATACCAGTTGTTTTTAGAGCAAAACATGCAGGTGTCTCCTAGTAAGCTGAAAATGAAAAGCACTTTCACATTTCAGCACATCAACGATACTACGCGTACGCCGAATCAACAAATAAATGGCTTAACCAAAAGGTCGGTGTTTTTGAATGGCCTAGCCTGAGCCCAGACCTGAATCCAACTAAAAATCTGTGGCGTGACCTGAGTAAGGCTGTGCACAGGAAATGCCCTCACAATTTGATGGCTCTAGAATGTTTTTGTTTGATTTAGAGGTGTGCCCACTTATGCAACCATGTTATTGTAACTTAAAATTTTTTTTTTTCCTATTTTTCAACCTGTACTGGAGGATGTTATTCTTCTTCCTTGTGTGCTTCTTCTGCATAAGTTAAACAGAGACCTCTAACCTAAGGGTCATCCCTGGACAAGAGAGAATATACAACAAAATTTTTTAGTTATTAGAATATGTTCTCTGAGCTAAAAGAATAACCTGTCTAGTTAAGCAACTAGTTAGTTTCTCTTCTGTGAATACATTTCAATAACTAAGCCATCTGCTTTCCTGAATCTGGTTTTGTGATGTGGAGCCTCCTACTCAAAGGATGTAGGATGAACAATGTGTGGGTGGGGTCCTTCATATTTTATAATTTGTGTACTTGTTTGTAGGCACTTGATTAGGTTTTTCTAGTATGTACATCATATTTAAATCTTGTTTGCTGGGAACTTTTAGATGGTCAAATATTTTCCATTTTATATAGTTACCCTGCATAATATCTGGGATGGGACATCTGATTTGTAAAATTGTTTTGTATTGGCTTATGCTTATGATTATGTAGGAATATATAGCTTAAATAGCTTTAAGAACTAGAACTTTACAGAGCCGAAGTTATACTTTTGTATGATGTTTGTCTTTTAATTCATTTTGGGAAAACCACAATAAAAAATTATAGTAATACTAAACCAATTTTGTTTTGTTGTTTGTTTGTAGTTGTGGAATAATGGCTACTGACAAACTGGATGCATACACTGGGGGTGTATACTCTGAATATGTAGAGGATCCCTTTATTAACCACATTGTGTCTGTGGCTGGCTGGGGCATTGATGAGAATGAAGTGGAGTACTGGATTGTCCGTAACTCCTGGGGTGAGCCATGGGTAAGTGTGATGCATGTATATATTGTCTTTTTTATTATATGATTATATTATGACGTTTGAGTCTGAATTTTGTCTAATTCTGATTTGTGCTTTATTTTTATAACTTAACCATAAAATCATAAATTTTATCATGTATTTACTGTAAAGTGTGATGATCAAATGGATTCTTGAATGCACACTAAGAGTGGTGAGGGTCGGTAGGATCGATTCCTCCATCTAATTTGGGACCAAGCAGCAAAGCTGCATAGGCTCCTTATTCCCTCAGAACTGTCACGTGTTTCCAAAACAAAAACAAGGCATTCCATTCTGAGACTAGACCCTTTAAAAATAAAGGTAAACTACACATCCTCTGGCTGTCTTGTTAATTGAGACACTCTGATGATAAATTTACTTCAAGTATTTAATGGTTTTATGTGCCACATACACAATTTATACACATCTATTCCTTCATGCAATTATCTAATCAGCCAATCAAGTTGCAGCAGTGCAGTGCCTAAAATCATGTAGATGTAGGCCAACAGCTTTGGGTAACGTTCACATCAACCACCTGAATGGGGGGAAACAATGTAATCTCTGATTTTGACCATGGCATGACTGTTGGTGCCTGATGGCCTGAATTGAGTATTTCTAGAATTCCTGATCTCCTCAGATTTTCATGCACAACAGTCTTTACTCCAAAAAGTGCAATAAAGAAAAAACATCCAGTTAGTAGCAGTTCTGCAGATCACATCCTGTTGAGAGAGATTAAGGGAGAATGACCAGACTGGTTCAAGCTGACAGAAAGGATACTGTAACTCCAGTAACCACTCTGTACATTTGTGGTGAGCAGAAAAGCATGACAGAATGCACCTCAAACCTTAAGAAGGATGAGCTACAGAAGACCATGTGGAGTTCCACTTCTGTCAGCTAAGAACTGAAGAATGAGGCTGTAGTAGTGGGCATAGGCTCACCAAAACTGAAGAGCTGAAGACTGGAAAAGCATAGCCTGGTCTGATGAATCTCAATTTCTGCTGAGGCACACAGCTGGTAGGGTCAGAATTTGGTGTGAACAGCATGAATCCATGGACCCAACCTGCTATGTGTTAACACTCCACAGGGAATGATTTCTTGGCACAGTTGCCAAACGGTAATCTTTTGAATGACACAGCCTAATTGAGTATTGTTACCGACCATGTGCATCCCTTCATGGCCATAATTTAACCATCTTCTAATGGGTATTTCCAGCATGATAATGTCCCAAAAAAGTCATCTCATACTGGTTTCATGAACATGACAGTGAGTTCACTGTTCTTCAGTGGTCTTCCTAGTCATTGGCTCTGAAGACAACAGAACACCTTTGGGATGTGGCAGCACAGGAGATTTGTAGCAACTGAAAGATCTTCAAGAACTGCATGATGCAATGTTGTCAACATAGACCAGAATCAGGAGTGTAGAGGTGTTAAACACCATGGAACATATTTTGTATCAAACCACCCAGTTTTTCAAGAGAGTTAACGTATTGGAACATGACAAGTGAAAGGTGTTTCTTGTTACCCAGGTATGTCTCATAAGAGTTATTGTTTAATCATTAAGTAACCATTGATTTCTACTCTCGGTTTAAGATTTGGCTCTCACCTGTGAAGACTGTGTTTGTAGTTAAGAAGGATAGACCATCATGAAGACCAGAGAGCTGTTTACAGGGGAAAAGTATGCTGAAGCTGAGAAAAGGGGGGAAATCCATGAGTGGTACTTTGGAATGTCCAGAAAAAGAAGGAAACTACTGGTTTATTGAGCAACAGGCATCAAACTGATCATCCAAGGAAAACAACTGATGATAGACAAATGGTGAGAGCAGTAAAGAAAATCCCCTAAACAACTGTCTGTAACGTCCTGAACAACCTCCAAAGAGCAGGGGTGGAAATATCACAGTCCAATGAAGGAAACTTGGAGAACACCAAAAATAGAGGCTATACTGTAAGACGAAAACCACTCATCAACAGTAAAAATCAGAACGGCAGTTGGGAATTTGCAACAACAACAACAAAAAAATACATAGATGAGTCACAACAGTTCTGGAACAACTTTTATGGACTGATGAGATAAAGAATAAGCTTCCAAAGTGATGAAAAGGCCAAAATATGGAAAGAAGGGAAAGAAGGGATCTGCTCATGATCCTAAACATGCACACTTATCTCTGAAGCATGGTGGAGGTTGTGTCATGGCTTGGGCTTGCATGGCTGCTGTTGGAACCGGCTCAATCATTTTTATTGATGTAACTTATGATGGAAGTAGCAGAATGAATGCAGAGGTCTACAAAAACATATTATCTGCCAATATACAGAGAAATGCATACAAACTAATTGGGAGGAACTTTATTATGCCTCCTCAACAAAGGACTTCATCAGGGGGAAAAATGGAAGGTTTTGGATTGGCCAAGTTAATCATCAGATCTTGACCCAATTGAACATGCATTTCACCTCCTGAAGAGAAGACTGAAGGGAGAAACCCCATAAAACAACAAGATGTTGTGGTAAAAACCTGGAAAGGCATACCCAATGAAGAAATATGACATATGATGGAGTCTCTGGGTCCTAGGCTTGTTGCAGTTGCTAGATGCATTGTGAGCAAGGGGTATACAACCAAATATTAAGTATTTTTGACTTCAAGTTTGTTGAAAAACATTCTGTTACGAGTGGTTTGATACAAAATGTTCTGTGTTCTATGTTTTGAACATATTTAAATGTAAATAACTAGGGAATAAAAGTTGAAACTCTGATTGAAAAAGTTGAAACTAGATTTCTTGCCATTTCCATCAAATGTATTTTTAGTTCAATTAAACTGACGTAGCATGCCACAGCATGTTTTGTAATACTGTCTGACAAAATTAAATTAATTGCTAATTCTTTTTATTGCCAATTTAATCCCAGAACCGTCTTGCTGTAAGGTGACATTGCTAACCACTGCACCACCATGCTACCCTATCGTTAATAGTAAACTGTTACTTTTGTTTCTTTTTATTTAAATTTGGATTTTAATTATCATTTGGCTTCTGAATTTCAAAATCATTTAATGATTTTCAGGCCTGGGTACACCTTTTCCTAATACAGTCAAGACTACATCTATTGTTTCCACTAATGATAAATTCAGTAGAAGAATTCATTTTCCTTATTTACAATGAGCCTCATATTTAAACAATGTGGTCAAGCCACCTCAGCCAGTTTGGCAATGCTGATGATGATGTGAATAAAGGTATCTTGATTCATTTGTTTGTGCATCCAAAGTAAAAATTTGTGTTTAAACAATTTGAAAAATTAACCATAAAATGTTTTCATGACTGATGAAACCTAATGCTGCCTTAAGAAATATTGAATTTTTAGAATGGTATAAAAACCCTTGAGGATAAAACAGGCTTTTCTGAATTTGGGGATGTGCTTTTAAATTTAAGTATGTATATAGCCTCACTCTGATTGGCTAGATTGGCTAACATCTGGAAAAAAGAACTTTGTTAGCTGCTTTTTTATGAATGAACTCAAGTTGGAAATGGAAGATTAAGTAGTGGACACCAATACATCAGTGCCTTAAGCAAGCTTACAGATGGGCATTTAAAAATGGTAATTTTATACTTTTTTTTTTATTTTATTTTTTTTACTTTTTTAAACTCCTCAGTTACTGTTTTATTGACATTTTTAATTTTCTTTATAAAACTTTTCTAAAAACAACAAACAAGTAAACCTCTGACTTACTGCAGTGCTAACGTACAACATAAGTTACCATACAAGATATTACTGTGATAATGAGCATAGCTGTTATTTTACACTTTAAAACATAATGTTTATAGCTGGCTGGAAATGGATGGCAACTGCTTTGACAGTAAGCCTATTGCCATGCCCCATTAAGATTGAGCATTGTAGGTGATAGTGCAAAGAGTAAACAAATCCAAAATAATGCAAAATAATATTTTGAAGCATATCTTCAAGTCCAATTGTGGCTTTCATGCAAAACAAACATGTCTGATCATTTTTACACAGATTCTTACAGTACAAATTCGTCTAATCATAGATTGATTAGACTAAGCTTTTTTCACACTATATTATACGAGTGATTTTGACTGCTAGCACATAGTTTTGCTAGGTTTTTGCATACTATCCCTGAGCTAAACTATCAGCTGTCTTAACTATGATGTGGAGCAAAAGAAATACCATGGAATACCTTTGCTACACTTTACATGTCACTGTTTTTATGATGGAATCCAGCTGCTTGTATAGACATGAAATTTTTTAGACCACATTTTCACCGCAGGCCTCCTTTAACTGTACATCAGGCATCGATGTACCACATTTTCCCATAACCATTAAAAAAGATCATTGTTAAGATATTAGCCAAAATACTACCACTCTGCTTTGAGTTCATCTTGCCCCAGCTTGTTTATGACTGTTTTTTATATGTTTTAACCTTTACTATTGTTCTAATGTTCTTTCTTCTCCCATTGGTTCTCTAAAGCTAAGTAGTTTTCTCACTGGATACAGAAAAGTCTGTTGATTTTTGAGTTTAGTGTAAATAGCTGCTTTGTTGTAGCAATTTGGTTCAACCCTTCTTTCATGGGTCACATTAATTTCACATTAATCAGTTCAATCTTCATAGAGCAAATTCCCCTACGACATTCTCCAATCAGTAAATTACCCTTTAGATTTGTAAATGAGATTGCTTCTCTGGTTCTATTGATCACAAAGTCCTGTTTACATTCATTTAAATACCTAATTTCTACCTGTGACTGGAACATACGTGTTAGGAATTTATCAGCTTGACCCATCATCTGTAGGCTTAGTCAGCACAATTATTATGAATATTCTGACTTAATTCTTATATTTATTATATAACTTTCAATATGCATTTCAACAAGCTGACAATATTATCTTATTTGTTTGGAATAATAAATCATCCAGTATTTGTCAAGCTTTAAGGGCCCAAACCACTTCGTGGACTAGCGCTACCAATTTTTTGGTATTTGTTACCAGGCAGCTTATATTAAGAACTTGCTGTAATTATACCTTTGACAAAGGCACACCTTGATTACATATTGATCATGTTCCTGTGGTGGCATATTAATCTCTGCTCAGAATGTGTTTTCAGCTAATCATTGTTAATTGTTTTCATTAGTTTTAGCCTCATAACACTTGCTTGCAAAACTATTTCAATTTTGATGGCTTCTCAGATGGGCAGATCTGGTGTTTACTTTCGAAGGTTAGCAAAGTTGAGTGAATGCTGACCATTTGAACACATCACTGAAGGACATGATCTAAGATTTAAACACTTGTATAGTTCATTAGACATGATTGTACAACATGTGTTACTGTAGTCTAAATTAAGTGTTGTAAGCAGAAAATAAAATTTTTAAATCTATAGATCAAGCATTAATCTTAGTTGGATTTGAGCTCTTCTTTGAACTCTGACCACAAAGCTAAAATGTTTAGGCAGAGAGATATAGAAGAGCACTGTTTGAAATTTGTTTTAATTTGTAATGTATGGAATGAAAATTGTTTTATTTTGTGATGTATTATTTCTATGTACAGGGTGAGAAAGGCTGGTTAAGGATTGTCACTAGTGCTTATAAAGGTGGCAGTGGGAGCCACTATAACCTGGCACTTGAAGAAGACTGCGTGTATGGGGACCCTGTATTGCCAGAAGGGTACAAATAATGATCTGGAGAACACAATGAGAGCACCCAGATTTGACTTGGCCTACAACACTGCAGCCGTTGGCTAAATCTACTAAAACCTTAATTCAACTGATTTAGGCCTTCCGTGTGTGTGTATCTACTGTGTATTCCTGCAAACTGTGCAAATGAATTTTTTATTAATGTGGAAATCAGAACCATACACCCATGAATCCCTACCATTATGCTATGGCTGGAGTGAACATGAATGTTTCAGTTTTTTTTTAATGTGTGTGTTTTTTAACAATTGATTTATTGACCAGTGTAGAACACTGCATGTTCAGCATGGTCCTGAAAAGTGATTTCAATTAAAAAAAAAAAAAAAAAAAAAAAAAAAAAAAATGCAGTTTACACAAACTTTAGATTTTTTTCCTTTATATATGTATCAATGTTTTAACCACCATCTTTTACTTTATCTTAAATGAATCTTTGAGTTATGGACCCTGTTGTAATACCCCTTGGTATTAAAATGTGTCTTGGACGATCTGATCACAACTGGACAGCACTAGCAAATACAAGTGTAAATGACCTCCAAGACGCATTCATTCAAACTACTTGCCGAGGTGGTCTGGGATGCGTTTAAATGCATACCTTCAGTAGCATAAAACACTAATGTTTCCAATGTGTCTCGACAGCCCATTTGTAATCTCAAGGCTCAAGACGCATTTTAAAACCAAGTGTAAACATGGCTATAATGTCTTTGCTACTTCACAACAACCATAGTATAAGGCAAGTTCCTTTATTATTGGAAGAAAATTTCAATCATACAAAAAGAAAAGGATAATCAAAATGGTCACAAGGGAATTTTGCCACAAAGCACATGTCAATAACACACTTGTAACTTTTAAAATAATCTACACTATTTCACAAATTTCCTGGGTAAAGCACCTGTTTTAACATCAGCTCTACTAGCCATAAATCCATCTTCATTGGGATCTGAAAAGTAAATGGTGACCATAGTAAAGTAATTGCTCTGCCGAGTTGCAACACATATAGTGCTTTTATTCTAAACTGCATATGTTAACGCAGGTGAGCTTTCACTGGCCTCTTGATTGGACATTATGATGCTGGTCTTCTTGGATTAAGACAACTGCAAAGTTTCTGCAGTTTGGAAGTGTTGGCTGGTCTCAGTTTATCATGATGAAGTTGGATTTGCAGTGTGCTAAAAAGAAATGGAATTAAAGCATAAAATCAGATTTAATAGGAATGCTTTATTCAAAATTAAAGATAAAGTACATACTATAATGTTTATACCATAAAATAAGTCAGTGGAGCAGACTGGAAAATGTGTCAAATCTGATCAGATACTGAACCAGTGTTTGAGGCCAGTATCATCCAGTTTCAGTCTTAGGAATTAATTAATATACAAGGACAGCAATTCCTAGACAGTTGACCCAAAATTCAGCATGTTTACATGATTACTGTCCTATAAGTCTTAAATTTTGAGTACACTCAGTTCAATTATACTGTACCTTATAATGGCGAGTTGTGCGTTGCAAGATGCACAAATACATAGTCTTACTTTGGGCAAGAAGCCATTACTATTTAAAAAACAAATGTAATTTTTCTTCTAATATCCATATCGGAACCACATTTGGAAGGTTATTTAGATATTACACTATTTTTGAACATAACTTCAACTGTAGTTCCCTCACCAATGAATTCAGTCACAGGATCATGCTCCCCTTCAGTGCGGATGGTTCCAGCTATACTGTCATTCTCCAGGATTGGTAAAAACAGCTGAACAAAGTCAGAGGTATATGGTGGAGTGATCACATCCAGAACCTCAAGAAAAAAAGGCAGGCAAAAAGTAGTTGTTTTGATAATAAATAAAAAATTTAATTAAAATTAATACCACTTACACAGAGCACTTGTTATGATACAATGACAGATTAAAACCAAAAGCAATCAGTACTACACTGATTTAAAAACTGAAATGAATCACTGAATTATTAAGCCTCACCTCTGTTACAAAATATCTGATGAGTGAAATATCTGTATTGAGTTTCTCCAGGCATTTACGGATATAGCTGACAACAGGCAGGACATAGCCTCGACTTAAAAGGTGAACCATGCGGTCAAGCAAAGTCTTCTTCAGCTCCAGCTAAGAACATACAGACACAAACATAAGCACATTGGAAATAAATTCTGTGTATCCTGGGCCTCATTCAGTACTTCAGTAAAGAAAGTAAAAAAAAAAAAAGAAGTGTTTCTTGGTTAGACAGTGAAGCAGAATTAATGGTATGTGCGTCCAAGTTTGCTGCAAATATACACATACCAGAACATCATGTGGCAGAAGTATTATGCAAAAAATTAGGTCTGAGCTTTAAAACAGGCCAAGAGGTTTGGATAATGTTAATATCAAACATCAAAATGAAGAAAATGTGTGATTTCTGTGACTTTCTTTGCGCCATGGATATCGGTACTAGATGGGCTGAATATTTCAGAAACTGCTGATCTCCTGGTATTTTGTCTCTCTCTCTCTCTCTCTCTCACACACACACACACACACACGTCTCTAGAGTTTACATAGAATTATGTGAAAAACAGAAAATATTGCGTGAGCAACAGTTATGTGGGTGGAATTGCATGAAAATGGTCAGATTAGTTCGAGCCCTCAGGAAAGAAACAATAACTCATACGATTACGGTCATCCTTTTTTTAGTCATCCTGGCAATTAACATGCTGGTAAAATCTGAAGAGCCAGAGTGTTGCTGCCCGAAACCAACGTCTGAGACCTACCAACCACCAATTTGAGCCTTTGGGGATGACCTGACCATCACTATGGAGTCAGGAGCTAGGTGGATTCTTAAGGGGAGAGAAAGGAAGATGAGGTGTGCAAGAATATCCTTCAAGCCTGCAAAATGAAAAATCTGTAGTGCTGAAGGAGAGTCCCGGGAAAAATTACATTTTCCATTGAAGACACTCCAATTCTTACTGTCACAGAGAACCCTGTATAAAGCAAGATGATCTTTGATGCAACACTCAGATACAAAGCAGCAATAAGAAACATCTGTGCAGAGTCTGAATAGTGGTTGCAACAGGTTGACAAGACTAGCCTTCCAGAGAAATTTAAGACATGGATTTACTAGTACATTGGACTAGAATATGAGGAATGAGGAATGCTGCAGCACTGAGAACCTTCAGATCCAAAGGTTGCTGTAACAAGAGTGGCATTGAAAATGGACAGGAAGTTTAGAGCTGAAGCTGTAGTGGAAGAAGCTGAGGCTCAACTGCACCACAAAGTGCTGGTGGGGGCAGTCGCCAAGGGAAGTGTTGGTCTTGGAAACCTTGAAATCCCCTGTTTTGACAAAGTACAAGGAAAAGAGCAATGATAACTGGTCCAGAATGGAGTCAAGGCAGCTATGGAGGAGGAGGGAACCATCAGAGCAGTGGCAACAAGACATAAAAGAGAATGAACCAAATGGGAACAGGTGGGTGAGTGAAAGATAATGTGGAACGATCTCTGGAAGGTGAATCCACACTGTTGTGTATTGTGGGCTGGTAAAGCCACTGTATTGGTTGTTCTCAGGGTTATGGCTAATGTAGTATGTTTATACCGAGAGAATTAGCATACACGAGTCATGCGAAAAAGTTGGTCTGTTTTTCACCTGCTACCAGTTTATTAAACGGAGCTGTAACACCACCACCTCAAAGTCCATGTACCTCTTTGTTAGTGGCAACACACAATAACAAACTGACGACGAGGGTTGACGGACCTGTGTGAAAATTTTTTTCTTCTGATGAAAAGACGCACACGTCGCGCTGTAACGGGAAAACAGAGCGACATGGCAAACACGCTGACGGGCGCCTTCCAAGAGTTTGATGACACAACTGAACGGTGGAACTCATACACAGAGAGGTTTGAGTTTTCTGTGTTGGCCAACGGTGTTGCTGACGAAAAGAAAATAGAAACTTTTCTTAGTGTGATAGGTGCTAAAACCTACGGGCTGCTTAGAAGCTTGATTCAACCGGCTAATCCCGGCAATAGAAGCTACGGTGAGATAGTGCAGACACTAACTGAACATTTCGCCCCTAAACCACTGGTTATCGCCGAATGGCTCAGATATCACAAGCGCAATCAAGAAGCCGGGGAATCCATAGGGCAATATGTAGCTGTGTTAAAGCAGTTAACGAGGCACTGCGAGTTCGATGCAGCTTTGAATGACACCATCCGAGATAGATTGGTATGTGGCTTGAGTTGTGAAGCGATACAGAAGCGCTTACTTAGCGAAGCAAACTTGACACTTCAAAAAGCAATAGAAATTGCCGTGTCAATGGAACTGGCGGCTAAAGAAGCTCAGCAACTGGGAGCTGCCGCCCGTGTTCATAGTGTGGATGCTGCATCTGGAACAGAGAAGCAGAGCTGTTTTCGTTGTGGGAAGTCAGGACACTGTCCAACAGAGTGCTGGTGTACAGACCTAAAATGCAGGAAATGCGAGAAAAAGGGGCATATTGAAAGAGTTTGTAAAAGTAAAAGAGAAAAAGCAGCTGAAATGACAGGAAAAGGAAAATTGGGGAAGCAGTGGAAACCTAAGAAAAAAAATCTTCACGTAGTGAATGACAGCACACTGCAAAGTAGTGGACAGAGTCTGATGAGGACTTTCTGGTTCAGGTTCTTAGGGTAGAAGGTGAATCTCCTGCTTACTGTGTCACTCCACTACTAGAAGGAAGGCCAACCAGAATGGAAGTGGATACAGGAGCTGCAGTTTCATTAATCTCACGGACGGTATTCCAAGAGCATTTAAAGCACCTTCCAGTAACACCAGCAGATGTTAAATTGAGAACACATACTGGGGAAATGGTCCCCATGCTGGGAAACGTGATCGTTCATGTTGAACTCAATGGACAGACAGCAAAACTACCCACCCATGTTGCTAAGGGCAGTTTTCCATGCTTGTGGGGCAGGCCATGGTTGGAAAAGATTCGGCTCGACTGGGCCAGGGTGCATACCGTTTCTGTGGGAGGACAAGGGTTAGCTGCTGTTATAGAAAAGCATGCTGATGTCTTCAAGGATGAGTTGGGCAGCATGAAAGAGATTATGGTGAAGCTTTAAGTACAATATGGCTGCCAACCAAAGTTTCTAAAAGCAAGAAATGTGCCTTATGCATTAAGGCCCAAAGTTGAAGCTGAAATTGAGCGTTTGACTAACATGGGCGTGCTCAGCCCAGTGCCTTACAGTGACTGCACTACCCCTGTAGTGCTCGTCATTAAGCGTCACGGTTCGGTGCGGCTGTGTGGTGACTGAGCAATAGCTGCTTCCAGTCATTGAAGACCTCTTTGCTGGATTATCAGGAGGGAAGAAATTCTGTAAAATTGACTTGAGCCAAGCATATTTGCAAATGCATGTGGCTGAAGAATCCCAACACCTCTTGACAATTAATACACACAAGGGGCTTTACAAGTTCTCTCGTCTGCAATATGGGGTCACATCAGCACCATCAGTGTTTCAAAAAGCGATGGACCAGATTTTAAGTGGCCTTGAGGGGGTTCAGTGTTATTTAGATGACATTTTGGTAACAGGAAGAGATGATGACAGTGACTGTGATGAAGTGTGGTTATTAAAACAGTTATTAAAAAAGTGATAAGTACATTAAACAATGCACATATCACCACCACACATTAGTCTGAGTGTCTGATTTGGTTGATATGAGCATTTGATAATATTCTCATGATAAGGCAGATTTATCTGACAAATGTCACTAATGTTGTAATTAGTGGACTGCTATTTAATTAAGCATAGCTAAGAAAAAGTTCTGTAGTAGTGCTGATTAAAATACTGCAAATTAATATTATACACACACACACACACACACACTTTACTATACCGCTTTATCCACCTGGGTCGCGGGGAAGCTGGAGCCAATCCCAGCATCTTCGGGCGAGAGGCGGGGTACAC
>JAQQZU010000036.1:21702731-21713273 GCA_030068025.1 Parauchenoglanis punctatus | reverse complement strand
CATAAGTTTATATTCAGAATTTATATACTTCTGTGAAGCTGCTTTGTGACAATGTCTGTTAAAAGCGCTATACAAATGATTTGAATTTAATTGAATTTTAATGGACAAAAAATTGTTTTCTATCAAAAACAAGGTAAAAAGAGACACTGCAAAATTATAAGTTTCTCTGGTTTACTATTTATAGGTATGTGTATGAGGAACATGAACATTTTTGTTTTATTCCATAAACTACTGACAACATTTCCCCCAAATTCCACATAAAATATTGCAACTTATAGCATTTAATTGCAGAAAATGACAACTGCTCAAAATAACAAAAAAAGATCCAGTGTTTTCAGACCTTGAATAATGCATACAAATCAAGATCATATTCAATAATAAACAACATAATATTAATCTTTGAACTTAGGAAGTGTACCGAAATCAGTATTTGGTGAATTAATTAACATTTAATTACATCTTTCATTTGTGTTCGTATGCTCTCCTCCAGTCTTCATGTTGTTCTTGGGTGACTTTATGCCACTCCTGCTCATCAGTTCAGTTTGTTTGAGGCTTGTGACCATCCATCTTCCTCCTGATCACATTCCAGAGGTTTAGGTCTGGTGATTGGGCTTTTATTTTTTTTTACTTATATACTAATACTTTATACTTATATACTTATACTTTTACTTTTTTTATACTTATCTTTTATACTTTTTTTTTTACTTTGTATCACAGCCATGCCTGGAGCAGCCCGTTTCAAACCATCCTTGCCATGCCCTTTTTAGGTCACTTGATGTCATCCTGTGGTTGTTGAGTGACATTCAAAAGAATTGACAATCATGCCATTCAGTGCAGAGTCATTTTTGCCATCTGCCAGTCTGCAACTTTGTGTCCCCAATGTCTGCTGCTTGACCTTGTTCTCATGAACTGCTGCCTTTGCAATTTTGAAGATGAAAGTAGTCTGATGTTCACTGTATCCCTCTGCCAGTAAAGCCAAAATTTAACACCTCTTTTCTCATTCAAAACTTTCCTTTTTGTCTTTTGATGATGAATAGATATTTTTGCATTCCAATTCAATTTAAGGTACTACTAGCACTGTTTTTGCCATCCAAACTGGTCCTATTGCAAGAGGCTAGTGATGACGACAGGAGTGATTTGTTCATACTTTTACTTGTTAAATAAGATTTGGTTCAGATAATCACCTAATCTGTACCTCATTAAGTAAAATAAGGTGTGTTTGTGTTGGAATTCCATTCTATGAAAACTATCAAATTTAATTCAATTCAATTCAATTCAATTTTATTTGTATAGCGCTTTTAACAACAGACATTGTCTCAAAGCAGCTTCACAAAAGTATATAAATTCTGAATATAAACTTATACATTTATCTATAATCTATGGAATTCCACCACAGACACTGGAATGAAATGACTGCCATCATAGAGATGCTGATGTAAGATAAAATTTAAGTGGTGTAAATCTTTTCCAGAGCTATCTGTATCTGTATCTGTGTGTGTTTGTTTGCACACACCTTCTAATTCAATGGCTTATCTTTATTCTTATTATTTAAAAGACACTTAATGCCTTAAAGTAACAATGGACTGTCATTTCTCTTTACTTAGTTGTGCAGTTCTTGACATAATATGGATTACAGTTGTTGAACCGGGCTTTTAAGTGTATTACATTATGGCAAGAAATTCCACTAATTAAATTTTGACAAGTCACACCTGTTAATTAAAAATCATTCCAAACCTCTAACTGGTACTGTAAAATACAATATACATGATCAATAATATATATATATATAATAACCTGTAAACCTCTATCATATACAAATTTAATTGTCTTGATATCTTTTGTGGTTTCTACTTCTGCCAATACCTAGTCAACTATAGAGAGTACTCATAACCCCTCACATGAAACTATCAGATTTAATGCATCCATCCATCCATTATCTATACCGCTTTATCCAATCCCAGCATATTCGGGTGAGAGGCGGGGTACACCCTGGGCAGGTCACTAGTCCACCACAGGGCCAACACAGACAAACAACCACACACGCTCGCATTCACACCTATGGGCAGTTTAGAGTAGCCAGCTGACCTAATCTGCATGTCTTTGGACTGTGGGAGGAAATCGATGCACCCAGAGGAAACCTGCGCATTCACGGGGTAGAACATGCAAACTCCGCACAGAAAGGCACCTTGGGTGACCCAGGGATCGAACCCAGGACCTTCTTGCTGTGAGGCGACAGTGCTAACCACTGCACCACTGTTTGTTTGTATTTATATGTATTTGAATGTATTTGTGTGTTTCAAGTCTTAAAGATACTGGCACTAGCAACACTCTGAAGAGCAGTATTTTGACCGTTAGTGACTGGGATGACTCAGATGGCACATAAATATAATACCATTTAGTAATAAGCAATAATAATCCCAAAAATGAACACATGGAATAAAATGGACTAAACAGATTTCTTTATTATGGATGCTACTGATTGAACATGTTCAGAAATGTTGTGCTAATATGCTGCAAGTCATGCACATATATATTCAAGTAACTGTAATAATACTCAAGATCCTTAGTATGTGTGGTGAAGTTCAAAACTATTCAGGGACCACAAAAGCAATATAGTCTTTTCTTTGTACTTGACAATGTCCTTGATATTTACTGTGTAAAACTTTTTGCAATTTCATATCTTATCTGAATTTGAAGAAAATATTCAATATTTTAAAATAGAAGACGTTGCATGTAAACATAACAATTTTGTTAAACTATGCTTTATGTTATATGTCCAAGACTATGCATTTATAATATTATGTATCTGTAAAGGTGTGCATGGAACTGTTTTTCACAATTCACTTCCAGTAGGAATTCTGATTACTCCCCCACAGGGTAAGACCACAGTTACCCTGAACAGGCCAAAGCAGTAACTAAAGATGAATGAATAAACACATAAACACAATGCACTGTATCCTGTAGGGTATCTCATTAATGTGTCCTCTCCTTGGTCCGCAAGCTTCATATCTGCCTGGCCATGTGAGAAGAAAAACCATAAGCTTCTGCAACTTTATTGCTGGGTCCCATTGAATCCCAGTCCACTGGATACAGAAGGGGCTTGGGGTTCATGTGTATCTTTTAAAACAAAAGATTCTCCTATTACCATCATTATCAACAATGCATGAAATAATATATTCAAAATACATTTCTTCTTTACAAAAACTGTGATTGTCATTTACTATGACTGTCAGTCATATAAAATATTTCTGTGAATGGATTATGTGATTTCTTTATTACACCTCTTTGCCCTTTGGCAACATAGATTAATTCATTCACTTTCTATACCTTTTAACCATAGGATGTCGTGGCGTAACTGGAGCCAGTCCCAGCTGATATTGGGCAAGTGGAGGTGTACACCCTGGACAGGTTGCCAGTGTGTCATGGGGTTAAGACATAGACAGTCATTCACACTCACATACACACTTGCGCGCAATTTAGAGTAGCCAGTTGACCTAATCCGCATGTTTTTGGACTGTGGGAGAAATCCAGAGCACTGGTCCACCAGTAGAACCACCAGTAGAACCTGCTTGCTGTGAGGCAACTGTGCCACCCCGAAAACAAACATTTAACAATAAAAATTAACCGAATGAATAAAAAATAGACAACGTATAATTGTTCTTTAATTACAGTATATGTAGTTAGTAGGATTCACCTGCAGCAAGAAATGATTAACAGAAATTTTTTGTAGGGTAACTAAAAGTGATGGGAAAAGGGTCTGGGAAAAGAGAGGAATATTTATTTAAGGAGAGAGATCTAAACATTCTTTAACTTCTATATGCTGTAAGTGGTAAAGTTAAAGCACACCTACTATTAAATTGGTGAATACATTTTTATAAATGCTAAAAAGTCTGTCTATTTATCTATCTAACAAAAGATGTGAGGTACCTAAAGGTTTTTTTTAAACTCTGAATGTGCCAATTATGACCTTCACAGAGAATGATGTATGCTTTTACCTTTTTCTTTTTGGAATCGACTATAAATTTACATAATTAAATTTCATCTCAGGTTATCTTTTCCTGGGTAACTTGTTCTTGATGAGTTTTCTATGACTTCATCACACCTAAGTCAGATCCTCTCATACTTTTTCCAAAACATGGGATTCACACATATGAATCCATGTTGAGCGGCATGGACGCTGCCGTTTTGTGGGTTCTGTATGTCCTTTGTGACCTTCTGTTTCCCTTGCTCTCTCTGCCTGGATGGAATAAGGGGGGCATGATTGCTGTAGCAGGCTTGGAGTAGGCAGAGAATGTATAGGTCCCTCTTGTTCTAGCCGTCACATATGTCCCTCTTGATCGAGCTCTTGTGTAAGCATCTGCCCGAAGTAGTGTGTCATTTGATCTGAGGAGAGGATTGAAGAGTGGCATTAGGGATTTGTTTTGTCATTATAAATGGTCAGATTCAGCCAGAATATCTGTTTTGTTATTATTATATTATTTTTTTGTGAAATACTGTTATTTCACAGTTATTTCATTACTGTCTATATATCTTACCCTGAGTCCCTCCCCTGTTTGAATCCCTCTCTCCCAGAGAAATAGCACAAAACTGCACTTCCACATATTACCAAACTGGAACCTCCCCATCCTATGAATAATGCTGCACCAAGTTCAAATCTGAAAAAAAGAACAAAATGTAAAGTCTCAGAAGAATGCATAAGAAGAATGCACACACAGTTCTCAGCAAACACAGAACATTCAACTAATGTTAGCTTATGGTTTTCCTATGGTTACTTTTACAAAAACCTTTGTAAGGTTGGCAGTGTACCAACAAAATAAAACACTATTGAAAATGAGCAATTTGTAGTAGGAAATCAACAAAAAAAAACATCAATAAAATATCCGCATGTTATAGACAGTGAAGGGCTCAAATAAATAAATGACAAGCCATTGGTCTCAAGACAGTATTCAAAAAATACATCTGATGGAAATGTCACAAAAACCCACTTTTGCTGGAGTCCCCAGTATGCCCCATGAGTGAGGCATCTCACTCTGTGTCTACTCTAGTCAACAAGTGGCAGAGGTAGACCAGCACATTCAGTCCACACAGCAGCTGATCTGAGCTGCGCATGTGCAAACAGTATTGCCAGGGGTCAATCATTAAACTGAGGCTATGCCCCATTACCCTTATTTTTGCAAATTCCCTCGCTCGCTCCCTTACACCCTGGATGTTCCGATACCTTAGGGGGCGAGGCACTAAGAGCTGATTTTCGCTGAAATTACCCCTTTGCTGGATGCGTGACAAAGTCTACTTTGTGGAAGAGAAATTCACCCTTGGTGACACCCATGAATGAAGAAAGCACTAGTTGGAAGGAGAATTAGCATAAACAGAGGCGTCATTTTGTACAGAGTGCGGAGTGCAGGGAGATGTTGAAAGATGTCGAGGCCAACGTTTAACTGTAAGTCAATTGCATGATATTTGTTTTTTCATAATCGTGCTAGAGCCGCCAGTCTGCCATGTTTTTGTCGGAAGGTTTGTCAGCTGTTTGTTTAAATAATCGGTAGTTAGAAGTTTTTGTCTACTACAAAGAGCTTTAGGCTGGTTTGGTTAAGGCAATTATGTTATGGGTTCTCTAATTTTGGCACTCAAATCAAAAGGGGGAAGATGACAAAATCCTAACACTTCCTTTATTTAGAGTGTATGCTGTGCACTGTTCAAAGTTACCAGACAAATTCTTAAAGATCTGGATCTAATAAATGAGCTATCTGTGGCCCAAATCTCCAAAAAGCTGGAGAACTTTAAAAAAAAAATACAAGGTATGGACCAAATAAAACAACTATTTAGAACTTTGACATGACTGTGCGTTGGTAATGATGATTGTGGTTGATAGTATTCACCATTAGGACAACTTTTGGTGTATTATGCACGCACTGTGGGAAAAAGACTTTTGGCATGCTACAACCAAAATTACCTAAAGAGTGTGTACACTACTTGTTTTTATCCTTTTTGTATACTGCTCCATTATAATATAGGATCTGAGATGGCCAGCCACTGGGACGGGGACTGAAGAGGGAGAGCCAACAGCAGCTACTTGGCCGTATTTTGAGGCAATGCATGAGGCAATAGGTAGGAAGCCATCACTTGTGCCCCTTGTCCTAATTACCTCATGCAGTACTGTTAATTTAGGCCAAGTGTCTGGTGTGGAGGACAGTAACAACACTGGTACCTCTGCCCCTGTTTCAGGTCCTTCCTCTCTCTCCTCAACACTCCACCTTATCTATTGTTTCTTCTTCCCCCAGCTGTTCTCCCTCAGGATCTCCAACACCTAAATGTAGGTGGACCATGGACAAGGTCTTGGTCCTGAAGGAAGATGCAGCCTGGGAGGAAGCTCATTTACAATGACTGCATGAGCAGAATGAGAATGTTAAAAAAAAAAAGTAATTAATTTGGTTCCTTTATTAGTTTTGTGTATTTGTTTCATAAATAAAATTATGAAAATTGTCTTCACCACTGCAAGGTTTGTCTTTAAAAATAACCACACAAGCTGTTAGGGATCTAATACATAGCAGTCCTAATATATAAACCAAAGGCAACAGAAGTATCTTATATTTAAATCAGTGGGACCCATTTTGAAGATTTACAACAATTAGATTTTAAACTTTAAAATGAAAGGCCTTTGCTCACCCTCCCTTACTCATTCAAAGTTACTCATTTCCTCAGTGTACACCGTACACACATACACTTGTTTTTTTTTTTAGATTTTTTTTCTGACCTGTTTTATCTATATTTAAATAAGGCTTATAGTTGTCCATAATAGTGATGTGTATTTTGTAGAGTATGTTGTATTGTGGTTAATAATTGAAAGCTTTCTACTTTTATTAACATTTGTTTAGTTTAATGAAAATAACATTTTGGTTGTTATGTAGAAATGACATGTAAATGCAATTTAGTGAAAAAATGTAAATAATTAAAGACTTAAAATAATATTTAAGTTAGATACAAAGTTTCAAAACAATGTTTTATTATGGAAATTAACATCACACTTAAATATGAATTCTGCTAAAAACAAAAAATGTAGATAATAGATATCTGATGAAAAACAGAGTATTCATTGATTAATATTAAAGTAAAATTAGTACACAATATAATCATTCTCCTGAAATTCAAAGGAAATTCCACAGGAGCAGAGACAGGGGCTGCCAACTTTTTTTTTTTTGCTGTCCCCTCTGTTCTCACTGGAGCTGGTGGTGGGTCAGAAACATTCTCCTTGTTCACCATTGGTTCAAGAGCATCACCCGCTGAAAGGCAAATGTTGTGGAGGATAGTGACACAGCAGTCACTGAGGGGGCAAAGTAGTGACTCACTTCTAGTGCCTTGAAAAAAATGCTTCTCCACCTGGTCTTCAGCATTCCAAAGGCCCAGTTAATGATGATGCAAGCATTGGCATGACAGTGGTTGTACCTATGCTGAAGCCGGCCTTGCACTGGCTCACAAAATCGTGTCATAAGGGAGAAGGGTTGTGAAAGGCATGGGTACCCACTATCACCAATGATGAAACCTGGTGGAAGATATTGTGCTTGAAGCTACCCAGGACTGTTCCTCAGCATGCGTGCATCAAGGACAGATCCAGGATAGCCATCAAAGATATCCACAAACAATCCAGGGCTGTCACAGATGGTATGTGACCAGGCCATCTGTGAAGGACCAGGGAAATCTTCATTCTCACATGACATCAATCCATCAATGGCACCCACACACTTCTTCAAAGCTGCAGTGCCTGACAGATGTTCACAACCCTCACCAACAGAGGCCAGATAACACGCATGAGGAAATGTGACAAACCTCCTGATTGTTGTGAGCAACTTGTTGCAAACAATATGCCCCACTCTGTCGACTGTGCTTTGTGGGATATCCAAAGCCCTAGACACAACCCTGATTGACAGCCCATGTGCCAGGCAGTACAGGGTGAGCAACACCTCCAGATGCACTGACTACCTATGAGTTTTCTCCCTCTCCAGCATCTGGATTAGGGTAGTCACTGCAGCTCGAGAGAAACGGTGGTCCTCTTGCATATCACTTTCCCTATCCCCAAACAACTGAAAGAAGGGAATTGCATGATTGGAGACACAGTAGATAGGTGTTCTATCTCTTTGCAAAACAAGAATAAAGGATACAAGCATATATTATTTTGTTAATAATATAAAATATAATATTTTTTATTAATGTTTCTAATGTTATAATTAATAGTAAAATGTATTCTTCTTTAACTAAATCAAATATAACTTCAAAATGTGCAAATAACAACAGGTTTTGATATATTTATATCACTTTACCTGCACCATTAAAACCACTGCACGTCTAAAATGTCTTCTGTGTCTGCTAAGCCTGAAGAAGTTCGAAGTTTGCCAGTGGTGCCAGACCAAACTTACTGCATCGATAGTTTCAAGCAAAAAGGACTGACCAAAAATATTGGGATTTATTGGGATTTGGATGGGTCACAACTGCTTGCAGTACACCACTAAAGATCTACATGACAGATTCTCAACCAGTCATACTTGATTTAGGCTATTTTAAGGACCAAGGCAAGGTTTGCTCTATTATTTAAATTAATCAATTTAGTTTAGCATATGATACAACTTCTATTATTACTGCAGGTAAGGAAAAATGCTGATGTGACATTGTTAACATGCAGCATTTCACTCATAACAAACATGATAAAACATTTTTCACCATTAGGTGTAGGTATTTACTGCATGATCAATCCTGTCTGTAACTACAAAATGATTGGATCCCTTACTGCTATAAAATTCCTCAGACTTTCCAGATAATCCATCTGTCTCCTTTCCATTTACCAATTCACTGTATACAGTTAGTTTATATTAAAATAACTATTTAATTTATTTATGAATATATACTATAAATGTCAACTAGTTAACTTATTTTAACATTCCTATTTTGACTCATGATCATATTCACACAACCACACATCTGATACAGTCTCAAGAACACAAACACACCTTCAAGATTATTCATACTTAAACACATAAACTAACAGATGCTCACACATGTAGACAAACACCAGTTTGTATAAGCCTTTACAGCATTCTTTAGCATCCTATCTAAAGGTCTGCAGTATTAGAAAACCCAACTGCTCACCTGCCTGGACTTAGAGTCTTGGGTGATTGCTCTATCGACCAGTAGCTGGTGCTTTTACCCTCTGGTGTTGGTTCCAATTCCTTTCTGAGCTTTGCTCATGTGTCTGCCTAGCTTATCCGCTATGATGCCTGAGAGGAGCTTCCATGTTGTGGAGAGGCAGGTTATTGGCCTGTAGTTGGATGGTAGATTGCCCTTCTGTGGATCTTTCATGATCAGGCTTGTCCTACCCTTTGTTAGCCAGTCTGGGTGAGTGCCCATTGTTAGCAGGTCACTCATTTGTGCTGCCAAGCGGTCATGGATTGCTGTTAGTTTCTTGAGCCAGTAGCTGTGTATCATGTCAGGCCCAGGTGCTGTACAGTTCTTCATGCTTAAGACTCATTGCTGAATATCTGTCTTGGTGATGGTGACTGGTTCTTGTTCTGGGAGAACTCTGTGGTCTGCTCTTAGGTCTTCCAGCTACATGGCATGTGTTGCCTCCTTCTCCCATGTGTCCTTCCAGTATTTCTCAGTCTCAGCTCTGGGTGAATCTGATCTTCCTCTGATGTTGTTCCCTTATAGCTGTGAATATACCCTAGATGGTTCTTTTGAGAACAGGCCATTTATTCTTTTGCCCTCTGCTTTCCCGGTGTATCTCTTCAGTCTTACGGCCAGAGCAGTGAGTCTTTGTTTGGCAGTCTCCAGAGCCTCACTTATGGACATACTCCAAAAACACTATATTGCCAATAATGTTTGCTCACCTGCCTTTACATGCATATGAACTTAAGTGACATCCCATTCTTAATCCATAGGGTTTAATATGATGTTGGCCCACCCTTTCCAGCTATAACAGCTTCACCTCTTCTGGGCAAGCTCTCCACAAGGTTTAGGAGTGTTTTTATGGGAATCTTTGACCATTCTTCCAGAAGCACGTTTGTGAGGTCAGACGCTGATGTTAGACAATAAGGCCTGGCTCACAGTCTCCGCTCTAATTCATCCCAAAGGTGTTCTATCAGGTTGAGGTCAGGACTCTGTGCAGGCCAGTCAGGTTCTTCCACACCAAACTCGCTCATTCATGTCTTTACGGACCTTGCTTTGTGCACTGTTGTGCAGTCATGTTGGAACAAGAAGGGGCCATCCCCAAACTGTTTCCACAAAGTAGGGAGCGTGAAATTGTCCAAAATCTCTTGGTATGCTGAAGCATTCAGATTTCCTTCCACTGGAGCTAAGGAGCCAATCCGAGCTCCTGAAAAACAACCCCACACCATAATCCCCCTCAACCAAACTTTACACTTGGCACAATGCAGTCAGATAAGTACCGTCCTCCTGGCAACCGTCAAACCCAGATTCATCCATCAGATTGCCAGATGGAGAAGCATGATTCATCACTCCAGAGAATGCATCTCCACTGCTCTAGAGTCCAGTGGCGGC